>ML660808.1:804469-1031562 GCA_007570785.1 Antilocapra americana | reverse complement strand
GCCGGGCCGGCGGGGCTGGGGCCGCAGCAGGCGGAGGCGCAGGTGCCGCGGGGAGCTGGGCCCCAAGTGAGCTTCTTTGGGGGCAAGATGTCTGGACGTGGAAAGAGGGTACACAGTTTGGCACAGTGGGTTAGGGAAGGAGGGTCTGCGAAAGGGCCGTGGGGGTCTTAGTTTATAAAAAAATTTTTTTTGAAGGTCTTTTATTCATTCTTTCTTTTCCGGTGTAAAAATAACCTGCTCCAGAAAAGAAGTATGGAAGCAGTCTCACCAGGCCCTGCACAGAGTTAACCTCTGGGAACGAACTTGGAGGTGAGGAGAGGAACGTTATTAACATTCTTTTCTAACACTTTTCTTTATTTTTGACTTAGTGCAATGGCTGCATATTGCCTTTTGTAATTAAAAAAGAGGTACTTTTCATAATACCTGTGATCTTGTTTTCTAATTAGAAAAGAAATTCCTATTCAACGTAAAACACTGAAATATCATAACCACCCATGTTCCCACCCAAAGGAAGTCACTTTTAATATTTAGGATATGGACTTTGATGATTTATTTCAAATTTTTTCCATTCTATTTTGTTGTGGTTTTTTTTTGCATACTTATACTGCATACTTTGCACACTACTTAACATATTGAGGTTTCTTCCATTTGTTCTCTTCATGTGTTTTATGTATTTATATAGTATATATTTCAATTTGTATAAATATATGTATATAAACATACATGTATTTATATATAGTTCATATTTAAATATATTTAAATGCATTACATAAATATAGTATACATTTGTATATCATTTATTATATAAATATATTATGTAATAAAGTTATATATTTAAATATTATAAATGTCTGTATCTATATTTATGTTACTGGATGGCAATATCTTGAAATTTAAAATATACAAACCCTTGAGCCCCACCAATTCCATATCTAAAATTCTATTCCACAGGGAATTCCCTGGCAGACCAGTGATTGGGATCTGTGCCTTCACTTTGAAGATCAAGGGTTCAATCCCTGTTCAGGGAACTAAGATCCTGCAGGCCAAGCAGCATGGCCAAATAAATTAATTAATTAAATTGAATAAAATTATATTCTACAGAGGTAGTCACATGAGTTGGAAAAAGATAAATAGTATAAACAAATAAGTTCATTGCAGCAGTATTTATTATATAAAAGCAAAATCTAGCAACACTCTTGATGTTTATCATCAGCCTTGACGGGATTAATTAAATAAACTATGTCACATTACAGAGGAATGTTCTGTAGCCATTGTAACAGAATATTATACATACAAAAATACCTAAAAATCTATATTGCATTGAATAACAAAGCCAGTTCATACAATTCATATTGTATGAATCTCTATATATAAACACATTTTTAAAATGGATAATCACATCTAAGTGTAAATGCACAGAAAATTTCTAGAACATACATGAAAGTGGTAACAATTACTTTTGGGGGAAGAGACTAAAGGATAAAGAGGAGTCCAAGAAGTTTTACTTTCACCTGACACCTTTGTGTACTGATTGAATTTTTCTTTTAATGTGAGCATATGTTGTATTTATACTTTTAAACTAGTTAACAAAAATGTAGTTTAGCTATATATGACTCTAATACATGTTCATTAAAGAAAGTACAATATTTACTAAATAAACATAAAATTCATTAAAGAAATACAATGTTGACTAAGGAAAATATAATCCTTTATGCCATCTTCCCTGGTGGCTCATTGGTAAAGAATCTGCCTGCCAATTGGGAGAGTCAGGTCTGATGGGTGGGGAAGATCCCCTGGAGAAGGAAATGGCAACCCACTCCAGTATTCTTTCCTGGGAAATCTTTCGCATGGACAGGAGGAGCCTGGCAGGCTACAGTCCATGGGGTTGCAGAGTCAGGCATGACTTAGAGACCTAGCCACCACCACCATCCAAAGACTCTACTGTTAACATTTTGGTTTATTTCCTTCTAGTTTTATTTCTGAAGTTTTTTTAACTTTGAAAAATACACTAGTGGAAAAATATACACAAAAGGTATATTTGTAGCAAAGTTAGGAAATAAATACCACTCAAACCCTACTACTCAGAAATAACCACTGTTTACATTTTAGGGTATAAACTTTGAATGCTTCTCTGAAGCATTTTCTTTGGGGAGTTGATTTTTTTTTTTAGACTCTATTCCTTCTATATATGTAAATTTGTGTTTTCCTTTAATTCATTAGTTTATTTTTATATGCTCGTCTATGTTATTATAAATAACTTGCAACTGCAGGGTTTTTGTTGTCTTTTTTTTTTTTTTTTTTCTGAGTGGCATGCAAGATCTTATTTCCCTGGACCTGGGATCAAACCCATGCCCCCTGCAGTGGAAGTGCAGAGTCCCAACCACTGGACTGCCAGGGGATTCTCACAGGTCTAGTTTTTTGGGGTTTTTTTCGGTATTTGAAATACAACTTTATTCTGATTCTAAACGAAAAGGAATGGGAATGACAGTAACAAACAAGATTCCACCTCTTGATATTGTCATGTGACCATAGCAGTCTTATATTTAAACTCAAGGAGGAAACAACTGTGTTCCGAAACACCTGCATATGCAGGTCCCAAATATGAAGGTATTTTTTTTTTTAAACTGCCACATTCACTCCAAAGCCCATCCGTTTCCTTCAGCATCCAAAGATGAAGCACACGTTCTGCTTAGCTATGTAATAAAGTGGCAAACACGCTGCACCACTGACATCACAGGACGGTCGCCTATAAAACTAGACTTCTGACGCTGGGCCCCAGCTTCACTTCCTCACAGGTCATCATCTTCATCCGGGAGAGCAGGTGTCTGAGCAACCTCTAAATCGTGCTCGTACTGTGCTGCCAAGGCTGGGTCCATGACCACCTCTGGCGGGGCAAGAGCAGGCATGGTGACAAACTCCACGTTAGGGTCTCCAATCAGTTTTCTAGCAAGCCAGAGGAAGGGCTTTTCAAAGTTGTAGTTATTTTTGGCAGAAATGTCATAGTACTGAAGCTTCTACTTTCGGTGGAAGACAGTTGACTTTGCCTTAACCTTTCTGTCCTTAATATCCACTTTGTTGCCACACAACACAATTGGGATGTTCTCACACACTCGTACCAGATCTCTAGTTAGGCACATTCTTGTAAGTAACTCTTGATGTTACGTCAAACATTATAATGGCACACTGAGCTTGTATATAATAGCCATCTCTCAGTCCACCAAATTTCTCCTGACCAGCTGTATCCCATACATTGAACTTAATAGGTCCTCTGTTGGTATGGAACGCAAGAGGATGGACCTCAACACCCAAGGTAGCTACATACTTCTCAAATTCACCAGTTAGATGACGCTTCATGAATGTAGTTTTTCCTGTAACACCATCACCAACCAAAACAAGTGTGAACTGAACTTGGGGTTCTCCTTGGGCAGCCATCAGCGATGTTACTTCCAGAAGCGTCTCCGCGCCCGTCTGACTGAGGGCTGGAAAGATGGCGGAAGCCGCAGGTCTAGTTACAAAATATTCTTCATTCAAATCTTCCCCTATTAATGACCGCCAAATTGTTTCCAAATTTTTTATTGTAAACAATTCAGATGAACACTTTGTACCTACGTCTTTTTTATTGTCTGTGTCAAATAAGGTCCTTGTATCTCAGCAGTGGAGCTATTGGGCTAAAGGCAATATCTGTTTCTCTGGCACTTAGAAAGCATTGTCCAGTGTTTCTCAAGCCTTACCCTCCCTTATATCTCACCTACAGTCTCTAAAATGTCCTGTCCATTTCACTGTGTATGATGGGCACAGGCATTCTGGAGGAGGGTGGGTTCAGCAAGATTGGGTGGGAACACTTGACATTTAAATATATATCTCTGCCTGTCTGTTGCCAGCTACCCTCTTTCTTTCTCTTCTCTAGGACTGCAGCAAGCACCACGATTCACCAAGCATTTTCTTTGTGCTTTGCATTGTAAACCCATTATCTCATTGACTTCTTCCAAGAACCCTATGAGGTAGGTGGTCTTCAGTACGGTTCAGTTCAGTTGCTGAGTTGTGTCTGACTCTTTGTGACCCCATGGACTGCAGCATGCCAGGCCTCCCTGTCCATCACCAACTCCTGGAGCTTGCTCAGACTCATGTCCGTTGAGTCGGTGATGTCATCCAACCATCTCATCCTCTGTCATCCCCTTCTCCTCCCACCTTCAATCTTCCCCAGAATCAGGTCTTTTCCAGTGAGTCCGTTCCTCACATCAAGTGGCCAGAGTATTGGAGTTTCAGTTTTAAGCATCAGTCCTTCCAATGAATATTCAGGACTGATTTCCTTTAGGGTAAACTGGTTGGATCTTCTCGCAGTCCAAAAAACTCTCAAGAATCTTCTCCAACACCACAGTTCAAAAGCATCAATTCTTCGGTGGGTGGTCTTCCCATCCCCATTTTACAGATGAGGAAACTGAGATTTAGGGAGGCAAGTGTTTTTCCCAAGGCCACATAGCTGGCAAGTGGTTCACCTAAGGGTTGAACCAGGTGATCTGATTTCCTTTCCCTGAATTTATAGGCTGATCAAGCTCTCATTTTACAGATAAGAAAAACTGAGGCAGAAAAGGGATGCAAATTGCCCAAGGTCAGAAAGAGTCTAAGTCCAAACTGCTGAACTTTTTCTGGCTATGCTCTGTTGTCTGGTCACAGGATGTTAATCCAGGGAGTTAAGACTGCAGGAGTTCCAAAATTCTTTGCCTTCGAAAATCCGCCTGTGGGGCTTTTTGGTTCCAAGACGATTCAGAGTCTCTCAGAACCACAGCCCTGGCTGTGTGTCTCCCCTCCAGGGCTGGGTGCTGCCTGTCAGTCATAAAAAAAAAAAAGGAAATAGCAGTTAAGCACCCACATGCCCAGACAGGGAGGAAATTGGGCAGCCCCACTGCATGTTCAGCCATGGCCATTCCATGGTTGGGAGCATAAAGTATTAAGATAAACAGAAAAGAGGTGATAGAAGAGGAGAAGCAAAAATGCTTTAAAAATGAGTACATTATGCGGGAAGGCTGCAAAAACAGGCAGTGGAGAAGGAGATTGGCACCTGGAAGCAATAAATAAGAATTGACTGGTTCCCACAGGTGAGAGGACTAAGTGCCGCAGCCTGGGTTCCCACTTCAAAGAACTGTAGTGTGCCTGACCTAGAAGTTCCAGTCACTGCATTTTACAGATAAGGTCTCTGTGGTAGAGAGAAGTAGGTTCTCCTCAGCCACATGGATGGCACGCCTGGGTTCTGTCATTGCTTTTGAGTTGCTTCTGTTACAGTCCCATCATCTCTTTGTTGACAATCAGAGCTGCAGGAGGTGAAACTCTAGCTCTGTCTTCCTTGCTTAGGCCTGGGCCACACGCCCTGCTCACATGTGGACTCAGCTGCTCTAATGGGAAGACAAGTAGAATGGAAAATTCCAAAAACGGTCAGGATAATAGACATTCATCCATCCACATATCCATCCATCTATCCACTCATCCGTTCATCCATTCATATATCCATTGATTTGTCCATCCATTTGCCAGTCATTCTCTCCATCTATCCATGGGTATCCATCATCCATGCTAACACTAACCACTAGTTTACTAGTGGGCATGTTGGTTAAGATGGAGTGCTAGAATCCTGGCTCTACCACACATATAATCTGTGTCAAAGTGTCAGTCACTCAGTCATGTCCCACTCTTTTTGCGACCCCATGGACTGTAGCCTGCCAGGCTCCTCTGTCCATGGAATTCTCCAGGCAAGAATACTGGAGTGGGTAGCTATTCCCATCTCCAGGGGATCTTCCCGACCCAGGGATCGAACCTGAGTCTTCAGCATGGCAGCCAGATTCTTTACTGTCTGAGGCACCAGGGAAACCCATAATCAATGCGACCTTAGACAAATTTCCTAGCCTCTTTGGTATCTTAGTTCTTTCATGCATAAAGTACAGATGACAGTATTATAGTCACCTCAGAGGGTTGTTGTAATTCTTAAATGAGTTAATCCATTTAAGGTGCTCAGAACTGGTTCATATTTATTGGGCACATGCCCCTTATGATCCTGCTGGGTCTGCACTGCTGCTCAGGCTTTTCTCTAGTGGCAGCGAGTGGGCAATACTCTCTAGTTGTGTGCAGGCTTCTCACTGTGGTGGCTTCTCTTGTCGCAGAGCGCTGGGCTCTAGGGCATGGGGGCTTCAGTAGCTGCAGCTCCCAGGTTCTAGCGCGCAGGATCAATAGTTGTGGCCCACGGGCTTAGTTATCCTACGGCATGTGGGATCTTCCTGGACCAGGGAACGAACCGGGGTCTCCTGTATTGCAAGGCGGATTCTTAACTACTGAACCGCCAGGGAAGCCCAATGCCACTTATTATTAAAGAATGTTCTATATAGGACCCTGAGGTTTGAATAAGGTGCCATGGATAACAAAGGCAAAAGCAAACTCCTCAGTGAAGTCAGGGAAAGTTGAGTTGCATGATCTTAGTTCCCCTGGCCAGGGATGGAACCCATGCCCCTGCAATGGGGGCGTGGAATCTTAACCACTGGAATGACAGGGAAGTCCCAGAGGTTTCCACTCCTTGATTCATTGTATTCAGGGTCCTTGTTTGGAGTCCAGAGATGAGAGGAAGGGAGAAGGCCCCCCACCCAGCTGTGCTCTGGGGCCTGCAGCACATGCTGTGGGCCACGGCCCTGGTCCCCCAGGCTTGCATTTCCCAGGTGCTGGTGGCTGACTGGTCATGGCTGAGTCCTCTTTGTGGCTTCCTCCCAGTTGAAGGGAGCAGTTGCACCAAGGTCATGCCCCTTTCTCAGGGTAACTTATGTGCTTGGGCTGGTTCAATGCAGCTATAAATGCTCCGCCCCCTCATGTCAACTCAGGAGCACCCTGATGGACCAGAGCTTCAGAGCTCCCCAGGCAGTTGGTTGGGGCCCCCAGCAAGACTCATTAGAGCCCAACTCTTCCCTCTACTCACTCCCACTACCTTCCTTCCCTTTCTACAGGATTTGGCCTCAGGAGCAATTCCTAATAAAGTTCTTTGTGCTAAGCTCTCCGTCTCTGAGTCTGCCTCTGTTGGATAAAGGATACATCACTTGTGTGTGTACTATGTGGTGCATACAAAATGCCTGATAACACCCTCAGGGAGTAGACACTCTTATGGCTCCCATTTGCAGATGGGAAAGTCAAGGCACAGATCGTGGAGAGGATTTGCCCAGAACCACACAACTGGCGTGGATTCAAACCCAGCAGTCAAGAGCCAGAGTCTGCGTGCTTAACCATTATACTACACTGCTTACTGGGGTCTGACCAAACCCAGGAGTTCAATGCAGGGTGGGGTGGGTGGAGGTGTAAATGTTGGGGGAGGATGCATGTCCTTGTGTGATCACGTGTACCCACGAATTCACTATGAGTGTGACGGCATGAGTGCGTGCCCATGTAATATGTGCCTGTGTTAACATGTGCTCTGGAGACTTCCCTGGTGGTCCAGTGGTTAAGACTCCATGCTCCCAGGGCAGGGGGCCTGGCTTCAATCCCTGGCCAGGAAACTAGATACCTACGCACCACGACTAAGACCTGGCACAGTCAAATACATAAATAATAAAAACAAATATTAAAACAAACAAACAAAAAAATGTGCTCTGCTGACATGAGTGTATCTGGGGATGTGGGGATGTAAGTGTACCCAGTGTCCCCCACTCAGGCTCCCAAGGACCTGTCTCCCTGCTTTCTCCCCCTTCCCCTAGGTACACAGAAGGAGTAAATGTGTGTATAAGATGTTATTTTTGTTTAGTCACACAGTCGTGTCTGATTCTTTGCGACCTCATGCACTACAGCACACCAGGCTTCCCTGTCCTTCACTGTCTCCCAGAACTTGCTCAAACTCATGTCCATTGTGCCAATGATACCATCCAACCATTTCATCTTCTGTCACCCCCTTCTCCTCCTGCCCTCAATCTTTCCCAGCATCAGGGTCTTTTCCAATGAGTAGGTTCAGATGGCCAAAGTATTGGAGATTCAGCATCAGTCCTCCCAATGAATGTTCAGGGGTGCGGGGCAGGATTTGGATTCCAAACCTGAAATATCATGTCCTTATTCCCACCATGCCTTCCAAGAGTAGTGGAGTCTGGACTCTGGAAACATCAAGTTCTCTGTGGAGTAGACTTGGAGATCAGGGCAGGGAAGTCAGAATGATGTAGTTTGCTCCAGAGGCAGCAGTCCCAGCCTCTGACCTTGCCTGGCTTCCAGCCAGGGTGGCTGGTATCTGCTGCTTCAGTGGGAGCCATGTACTTATCAATAAGAGAAGGCTGTGGAGTGAAACTGTTGGGTTCAAATTCCAGCTTAGCCTCTGAGCTGTGTGACTTCAGCAGTTTACTTACCCTCTCTGATCCTCCATTTCCACTCTGTAATTGGGTGCCTAATGATAGTAGCTTCGGGACTTCCCCGGTAGTCCAGTGGCTCAGACTTTGCACTGCCAAAGCAGGGGGCCCAGTTTCAATCCCTGGTGGGGAACTAGATACCCCATGCTGCAACTAGAAATCCCTCATGCCACAATGAGGACTTCCCAGGTGGCTCAGTGGTAAAGAAACTGCCTGCCCATGCAGGAGACATAAGAGACGTGGGTTCAACCCCTGGGTTGGGAAGATCCCCTGGAGGAGGGCATGGCAACCCACTCCACTATTCTTGCCTGGAGAATCCCATGGACAGAGGAGCCTGGCGGGCTACAGTCCATAGGGTCGGACACAACTGAACAACTTAGCACACATACACACCACAACAGAGACAGAAGATCCCAAGTATTGCAACTAAGACTCGGTGCAGCCAAATAAATAAATTAAAATTAATATTTTAAAAAGTAGCTCCTTCACAGGGTTTGTGGTAAGGCTGAATACCACTTGAAATAATGCTGAGCCATAGTATGTACTCAATAAATGCTAGCTTTGTTATTGTTTTCAACCCATACCAGACAAGTAAAGGCCATCAGAAAGTGGTTTTCCAGAGGAAAGTGATTTTGTCTGGCAGCTGTTGTGTCCAACTTGGTGAAGCAGGTACTATCATGCCCATTTTATAGATGAAGAAACTAAAGCTCAGCAAAACGAAGTAACTTGCCCCAGGTCACACAGCGAATAAGCAAAAAAATAAATAAACATCAGATTTCAAAAGTTGGTCTCATTCCAATTCCAGGGGTCTCCTTATCACCCCACAGCGGCCTCCTTGTTTGGCCTCGAAGCTTCTGGGTTGTGACAACTTGTCCTATAAAGTCTGTTCAACACAGATATTTTGCTGCCTACATGTTTTTCTCTCATGTTGCCTCCTCACAAGAGAATGCGCAAGGATTCGCAGGTGGTCAGACTTTATGGGGAAAAAAATAGACATTTTTCTTTGTGCAGAAAGAAATACAAGGGAGACAGTTGAGACAGTCAAGGGGAGCTCTTAGAGGAAAATGGGAGGTTCAAAAGGCAATTAATGCTGCTGCCTGAAACTGTAAACAGAGAGGTACTGGCTCTGACACCACCAGCACACAGACAAAAGGCAGACAGAAACAGCGCACCACAAGGAAGCTGGGATAGGCTACGCCCAGGGTGGAAATTAAATGTTTTCCTGAAAGCAGAAAGGAAAACCATGGTTAAAGCCAAGCCATGACTCTAAGTCTGTGACTCCATGACAGGATAAGTTTAGGGAGTTAAAGGCCCATAATTTGTACGTAGGTGTTGTGAATCTTAAAGTCTTACTCGGCATTCCCTCTTGACCTAAGTTTGTAAAACAAAAGTAATAATTAGAAGTGAGTCTCCAATGTACACTGTCATTTTAATTAAAGATATATATGCACAAATATATGTGTATGCATATGTATATGTATGTATGTGTGCATATATATATATATATATATATATTGTTGTTGTTGTTTAGTTGCTAAATCCTGTCTGACTCTTTGCAACGCCATGGTCTATAGCCTGCCAGGCTTCTCTGTACACGGGATTTCCCAGGCAAGAATACTGAAGTAGGTTGCCATTTCCTAACCCAGGAATCAAACCTGAGTCTCTTGCATTGGCAGGAGAATTCTTTGCCACTGAGCCACCATATATATGTGTATAATATACAAACATAAGTATAAATATTCACTCATCTCACATGCTAGTAAAGTGATGCTCAAAATTCTCCAAGCCAGGCTTCAGCAATACCTTAGCCATGAATTTCCAGATGTTCAAGCTGGTTTTAGAAAAGGCAGAGGAACCAGAGATCAAATTGCCAACATCCACTAGATTATCGAAAAAGCATGAGAGTTCCAGAAAAACATCTATTTCTGCTTTATTGACTATGCCAAAGCCTTTGACTGTGTGGATCACTGTAAACTGTGGAAGTACCAGACCATCTGACCTGTCTCTTGAGAAACCTGTATGCAGGTCAGGAAGCAACAGTTAGAACAATTAGAACTGGACGTGGAAGTACTGACTGGTTCCAAATAGGAAAAGGAGTACGTCAAGGCTCCTCACCCTGCTTATTTAACTTACATGCAGCATACATCATGAGAAATGCTGGGCTGGAAGAAGCACAAGCTGGAATCAAGATTGCCAGGAGAAATAGCAATAACCTTAGATATGCAGATGATATCACCCTTATGGCAGAAAGTGAAGAGGAACTAAAAAGCCTCTTGATAAAAGTGAAAGAGGAGAGTGAAGAAGTTGGCTTAAAGCTCAGCATTCAGAAAACTAAGATCATGGCATCCGGTCCCATCACTTCATGGGAAATAGATAGGGAAACAGTGGAAACAGTGTCAGACTTTATTTTTGGAGGCTCCAAAATCACTGCAGATGGTGACTGCAGCAATGAAATTAAAAGACACTTACTCCTTGGAAGGAAAGTTATGATCAACCTAGACAGCATATTAAGAAGCAGAGACATTACTTTGCCAACAAAGGTCCATCTAGTCAAGGCTATGGTTTTTCCAGTAGTCATGTATGGATGTGAAAGTTTGACTGTGAAGAAAGCTGAGCACAGAAGAATTGATACTTTTAAACTGTGGTGTTGGAGAAGACTCTTGAGAGTCCCTTGGACTGCAAGGAGATCCAACCAGTCCATCCTAAAGGAGATCAGTCCTGGGTGTTCATTGGAAGGACTGATGTTGAAGCTGAAATTTCAATACTTCGGCCACCTCATGGGAAGAGTTGACTCATTTGAAAAGACCCTGATGCTGGGAAGGATTGGAGGCAGGAAGAGAAGGGGACGAAAGAGGATGAGATGGCTGGATGGCATCACTGACTCGATGGACATGGATTTGGGTAGACTCCAGGAGTTGGTAATGGACAAGGAGGCCTGGCGTGTTGCAGTTCATGGGGTTGCAAGGAGTTGGACACAACTGAGTGACTGAACTGAACTGAACTGATATACATATGTATACATACATATACATGTATGGATATGTGTGTGTGTGTGTGTGTGTGTGTGTGTGTGTGTGTGTGTATATATCCCAGGTGGTAAAGAACCTGCCTGCCAATGCAAGAGACATAAGAGATGTGGGTTCTATTCAAGGCTTGGGTGGGGAAGATCTCCTGGAGGAGGGCATGGCAACCTACTCCAGTATTCTCGCCTGGAGAACCGTGTGGTCAGAGGAGCCTGGCAGGCTATAGTCCATAGCATCTCAAAGAGTCAGACATGACTGAAGCAACTTAGCACATATATATATATATATATATATATATATATATATATATGTACATATATCTATACATATACATACAGAGAGAGAGAGAGGACATAATTGGTTTATTTAGTCAGAATGCTTGGTTGTAAGCAACAGAAACTCAACTTAAACTCATGCAAACAAAAAAGTAATAATTAATAATAATTATTATTTGGTGGCTCACAACTGGATCCAGGCATCCAAAGATTTCAATTTTCTTGCCATGTCTTGGCTCTGGTTTCCTCAGTGGCTTGTTCTCTGGCAGATAACGCTCATCCCCAGGGTGACAAGATGGCCCTCAGAAGCCTCATGTTTGCTTTCTCCTCCTAGTGGAAAGGAAATTGCTTCTTCCCAGCCAAAATCCCAGGGCTGTCTCTGATTGGCTCTCATTGGGTCATAGGTCCATCTTCCAACCAATCCGATGCCAAGGCTGTATCACAGGGGTGAAATAAACCCCATCCAATGTATACAGACTAATACTGGAAGAGAGAGAGTTCCTCAGGGAAACTGGGGTGCTGTTCCCTGAAGAAGGCATATGTTTATCTGGTAGTTCCCACTCCTCTGTTAACCAAGCTTAAGAAGAGACTGTTATCAAGAATAATAATAATAATAAATAATTCTTACTGAGCACTTACCATATGCCAGGCATTATGCTAAATGCTTTGTAGGCATTATCATACTTACTCTTCATATTTTTTTCCTTGGCATCCTCTAACTTCACCAATGGGCAAACTGATGTTTAAGGCACTGGGCCAAGTTGGTACAGTTAGTAAGGAGTGGAACTAGGTAGTCCTTTCCCAAATCCTGTGATCTTAGCTCCTCTGAGAACTACACTTAGAGCTGGTCTGTCTAGAATTGCCAACTCCATGCCACAGAGGAAGCCCTAAGTCTTCTAAAGGGTTCCCTTGCAAAGGCTAGCCAGCGTGGGATGTCAGATAGCATCCTGAGGCTCATTTATGATTCTCAAAGGATTTCTCTTGGAGCAGAGCCATGGATCTGGTGCCTTGGATACTGAGAGGTTTGACAATAAGGAAGTTGGAGCCAAGGATCATTGTGGGTTTAAGAGACAGGATCTCTGCACCCATACCTTCCCACCCACCCTCCAGGAGGGGTGGAAAAGAGGGCCAAAGAGGGATGTGCTAGGTTTGAGCCCATTCTGCCACTAACCAGCTCTATGTGTCCTTGAATAAACTCCCTTAGTCTCCCCTCAGTTTCTGAATCCATAAAATGGGCATAATAACACATTCCTTAGAAAGTTGTGAAAATTGCATTGTCTGCAAAACAATGCCTGCTTGTTTCCTAGCTGGTGCTAGTTTTCTCACATTATCTCCCTTCTCAACACCCGCAGAGATTTAGCAAGGGTGGCAAAAGGAGAAAAAGGGAATCACCTCTGCCTTTTCTTTCCAGCCTGCTCCCTACAGCCCCTGCCCCCGGCCCTCTATTCAGCATAGTTCTTGGGTTTGAATCCCAGCTCAGTGGTCTACTTCTCAGCATTGTGTCCTTGGGTAAGTCCTTGTCGCCCTGCTCAGCTGGAGGACACACCTCCCTCATGGGATCCGATGAATATCTCCTCTGTAAGTGAGCCTGGCATACAAGTTGTCTAGTCTCTGCGTCTGAACCAGAGAAAGGGGCAGAGCTGGTGAGTTAGCTTGCTTTGGGCAGTGCCTGAGATGTCTGGTCAGCAGAGGAGCCCTCTCAACACCACTTCCCATCTCCTGAATAATTCATGACAAGCAAAAATGGCTGGCCCAGACTCAGCCCTCCTCCTCCCGGCTGGAGAAGGGAGAAAAGTTTCTAATTACAGGTCAGCAGCCCAACTCCCTGGGGCCCCTGGGTGCTGCACACAGGGGGTATTTATGGGAAGAGACGAGAGGGTGGGGAGGGCTCAGACCCAGCCCCTTTCCTGAAGGAACTCAACTCCTTTTGAAATTGTAGCCTGGACTTGCCAAGGCGCAGGGAGTTACTGGGGAAAGAAATTTAGAATCGACAGGAAGAGAAAACCTTGCTGAGGGGTCAGAAAGGAGAAGGCAGGCCAGGGAGGGGCTCTCAGGAAGCCTTGGCCGGGGGAACACACAGGCTGGCGGGGGAGAGATTTGCCCATCTTGGAGAGCGTGGCCATGCCAGGCTTGTCCTGACTCCAAAATTGCAGCCTCTCAGCCAACTCACCTGTAAAATTGGAAGAAACACTGAACTGACCTTACAGCGTGATTGGGGAATTACACGAATTATTATACAGGAAGGGCTCAGAATATTGCCTGGCACATAAACTCAAAAAATATATTAGTGGTAGTAAAGTTGTTCTTTTTTACACTAGGTTGCCCCCATGTGTGCATACGTGCTAAGTTGCTTCACTCATGTCTGACTCTTTGCGACCCAATGGACCGTAGCCCACCAGGCTTCTCTGTCCATGGGATTTCCCAGGCAAGAATACTGCCACTACGTTGGTAAAGATGATGGTGACAAAATGGTTCAGGGAGATGGTGGGAAACAATAAAAGCATTTGTGAGGCAGTTTTGTATAGTGGCTAACAGGAAAAACCTCATAGCTTTCACTGCCGTGGCCCAGGTTGAATCCCCAGTCGGAGAACTGAGATCCTACAAGCCATGTGGCACAGCCCAAAATGAAAGAAAGAAAAAGAAAGAGTGAAGATCCCATATATTTCACAGCAACTATAACAACAGTAATAGTAAACGATAAGAACCCCAAGACTAGACTGACTGAATCCAATCTTACCTCTGCCTCTTACTAGCTGTGTGATCTTAGGCAAGTTGCTATACCTCTCTGAACCTCTGGATTCACCATGTCTAGTAAGGTACCTGTCCTCATGGAGCTTGCAGTCAAGCAGAAAGTTTATGCTAATTAACAGCATTTACTGAATGCCTACTGTGTGAAGGTCCCATGCCTACCGTGTCATGGAACTTGCCATCTATCAGAAATGCTATACAAATCTAGAACACTTATGTGCCTACTACATGTAGGTCCTGGACACTCTCCAGACAGTCCTCAACAAGCCCTCCCAGCATCCCCTCCCATCTTACAGATGAAGAGACTGAAGCTCAAAGAGGTCAGGAGAGAGGAGATTTGAAACTAAGGGGTCATTCAACAGCATGGTTGAATCTCCAAACTAGCTTTGAGAGAAGAAAGCCAGACACAAAAGAGTACACATTGTATGATTTCATTTATATGAAATTCTAGAAAATGCAAACTAACCTATAGTGACAGAAAGCAGATCAGTGGTTGCCTAGGAACCAGGGGTTGGGGGGGGGAGGGGAGGCACTGCCTGCAAAAGGGCACAGGGGAACTTTTGGGGAGATGGAAATGTTTTACATCTGACAGAGATGCTAGTTACATGGGTGTATGCATTTGCCAATGCTCAGTAAACTGGACACTTAAGATGGGTGCATTTTATTGCCTGTAAATTGTATCTCAATAAAGTTGATTTTTTTTTAAAGGGGAAAAAAAATTGTTCACCAGACTCCCAAGTCCTGCAACCCTTCTTATATTCTTTGAGTGTCTGAGTTTAAGCCCATTTGTGGGCAGAAACTGGATCAGATTCATCTGTAGGCTTTTCTCCATCTTCCGACCCCCAGGGTCTAGCAAAATATTCTCAAACTCAATAGCGCAGATCAACAAACATACCTTGGTAATTCCCTGGTGGTCCAGTGGTTATAACTCACAGGAGGCATGGGTTGTATCCCTGCTTGGGAAACTACGTTCCTGCAAGCTGCATGGTACAGCCAGACAACACACACACACACACACACACACACACAAATAAATATACCTCAGGCATCTTTATTTGTGCTGGGTGCTAAGGTCACAGACCTATCCATCTAGTAGGGAAAACAGGAGAAAATGAACAAATAGACACAACAAGACCGGGCGGTCAGTGTTCTGATGGGGTAAGTGAGACACCAAGGGTGTGCCAGCTGGGTCACAGTTCTGTATAGAACCTGGAGCCTGCACTGTGAGGAGGATGCCCTGACTCTGGAATCTACTCCCTAGGTTCAAATCCTCACTCTGCTCCCTGCTAGATGTGTGACCTTGGGTAACCGACCACCTTAACATACCTCCCGGAAGTGATCAAAGCTGCTTCAACCTAGAGGGCTGTTGGGCAGATGAAACAAGAGGGCAACCTTGCACGCTTAGCCCAGCAAGCGTAAGTGTTCATGAGTGCGTGCTAAGTCACTTCAGTCATGTCCAACTCTGCAATCCCATGGACTGTAGCCTGCCGGCTCCTCTGCCCATGAGGATTCTCCAGGCAAGAATACTGGAGTGGGTGGCCAGGCCCTCCTCCAGGGAATCTTCCTAACCCAGGGATCAAACCCACGTCTCTTATGTCTCCTACACTGGCAGGCAGGTTCTTTACCATTAGCTGCACCTAGGAAGCCACAGAAAGTGTTCAATAATTGTTAACTGTTCCTACCATGATGGAAGGTGGCACACTCAGAGAGAGGGGGACTCCCTGCCCAAGCTGGGAGGTGGGAGAGGGGTCAGGGATGCTTTCCCAGAGAGGTGAGACTTGGAGGAGGAGTTAGTGTAAGTGGCCATGGGGGCAGGAGAGTGGGAACAGCTTGGAGCAAATGCTCAATAAATATTTGTTCAAAAAAAAAAAAAAGACTGCAAGGCCTGCCTGTAACCAGGGGGACAGAGAAAGCCTGCCAGGGCAGACTTCGGGGTCCTCGGAAGGCCGGATCTGGGTGGCAGGCTCCACAGGCAGGCTCCAGACCTTTCTGGACTACAGGGTCTTCCTTGGTCTGGTCCGGCCCCACCCTGTGCCCATGAAGAGATCTGGACACACCAGACTTGAATCCTGGAGCCCACGGGAGGGGGAACAGTGGGGCGGGCTGGCTGGGCGGGGGTCCTCCTGGGCCTTCTCCCCCTAATGAGAATGGGCCGAGGCCCCGCGAGGCACCTCCCCGTGCCCGCGTTGTCCGAGCCACAAAGGGCCGGGATCAATGGAAGGCGGGAGCGGCCGAGGGGCCTCCTCTTTGTGCGGCTGTCTCGGGCCTGTTTGCGCCGCCGTCTCCGCGCCCCCATTGATCAGGCATGTGGAAAGATTCCGCCTCCCGGGCTCCCTTTGTGGCTGCGTTGCCAGGCTGCGCCCGCCGCGACCGCCCCGCGCGGGGCTCTCCCGCTTGCGGTGGGCACTGGGCTGCGAGACCGGGTGGGATCCTGAGAGGGTCCGGTTGCCAGATTTTAGCAATAAAAATACAGGACGCCCAATTAAATGTGTGTTTCTGGCAAACAACACATAAAACCAAAGCAAAAAGAAATTAGTGTTAAGTATGTCCCAACTATTGCATGGGACATACTTATACTTTAAAAGTATTTGGTTTTTTTTAAATCTGAAATTCAAATTTAACCAGGCTTCCTGTACGTTCATCTGTCACCTTGGGAGAAGAGGAAGCTGAATACAACTTAAGCTTATACTTCTCCTAACTTTAGTCGCTGGAGTTTTGTTTTGCTTTTTCGTGTTTTTTGTTTGTTTGTTTTTTTCTTTTCTTTTCGTTTGGTTTTGGTCATATCTGCATGTGCCGTGAACAACTACTATTTATTCACTATTTTTCTTTAAATGAATTCACGATTTTTTAACTTAAATTATTAACAGTGGTTTACTGGTGCATACATTACACGCATCAATTTGAATAAACATCAAATGTACCAGATGCATTTTTACCTATGCAGACACCCATGCGATCACACCCGATCAAGATACACTGTATTTCCATCACCCCAGAAGTTTCCCTTGGCTCACTTCCCTGTTGAGACCCTCCCGAGTCGGCACCCACTAATCTGACTTCCGTCTGTTCTTGAACTTCGTATACATGGAATCCTATAGTATGTGCTGTCTTGAATCTGGCTTCTTTCATCCAATATTCTGTCTGTGAGATTTGTCTATGTTGTGGCTTGGATCAGTAAGTTTATCCCATTGTATCGCTGTACCATGGTTTGTTCATCCATTCTCTTCTTGATGGATGTCTCAGCTGTTCCTGGTTTTTGGCTACTATGAATAACACTGCTATGATCAGACTTGTGTTAGTCTTTGTATGGACTTAAACACATTTAACCTAAGCAAGATTACTTGTGAATTCACAGGCTTGACGTGCCAGTTTTATAAATATATAACTATTCTACATGTTTATGTGAGCATCTTATACTTTAAAAGTATTTGTTTTTTTGTACCAATCAAGCTCACCTTTTGCAGGTTTGACAGCTACCTGCAAAACTGCACAATAGAGGTTAAGAGAATAGGCTGGCTTGGGGTAGATCCCGGGTAAATGAATTAGCTCCTTTGAGCCTCAGTTTCCTCATCTGTAAAATGGAGGTGATAATGATAATTGCCTCTCAGGATGGCTGAAAGGCAAAATGGGATAATGCTATAAAAAGGACTCAGCACAGGCTGCTATACCGTCAAGCATGGGATTGACAGTGGCGACTGATGAGTTGAGTCTGTTAGATGCCAGCTCTCATTCCATCTGCATTTCAATCTTCTGTAATAGGTATCATGATTATCAACCTGTTTTACTGATGAGGTAACAGGCTCTGGGAGGCAGTCACTTGCTCATGATGGCGTAGTTAGTGAGTGGCCAAGCTCCAGTTACAGAAGGTGGGGCAGGAAGGACCCAGGAAGGATGAAGCTCCACGAAGGATCTGGGTACCTTTTCCTCCTGCCTCTGCATCCTCCACCAGCACCCACTCCAAAGGCAGACAGGGGACAGTGGGACCCGTTTCTCTTTGGAGAGTGGAAGGAGCAGGCCCGGACATTTCTAGGAGAGGCCAAGCATCGCAGCCACCAGGCAGGCTGGAGGACAGACAGGGCAGGCCCGACGGGGGAGGCAGGGGAAGCAGGAAGCAGGAGGGAAAGGCCGGCTCCCTGCCCAGCCACAGCCCTGGGCATCGCTACCTGCCATCTGAAGGACGCGGGGAACTGCTGATCTCAGGCGATTAGCATAACAATCCCCGACCCTGCGTCCTCGGGGCCCAAAGCTGGGTCTGCACAATCCCATTTTGAGCCAGCTCTTTCTTTAGCTGGCTAATTATGGGGGGGGGGGGCGGGTACAGAGAGGGAGGGGAACAGGACCTTCTTAAAGGGCCCCTGCACCCAGGGCCCACGCTGGGGCTGGGAGCGGGCAAAGGACCCCAACAATACCTTCAGCTCTAGCAAAGTGTGAGTGCCTTCACCCCAGGACATAGGGAAAAGGACACGAGGGATTTCAGAATGCTTGTTTCAATCTTCCTTGGCTCCATTAGCACCCAACTGGAGGGTATGAACTGTTCACAGCTATATCCTGGTGCGAGGCACAGAGTAGGTGCTCTGATAAGTAGCTGAAGCATAGAGTGCATGGCTTCAGAAAGCAGGACTCGACCTACCTGTATATAATGAGGCCCCTGGACGTTGCTGATGGAGGACACTGAGGCAGCCTCACCTTTGCAGGTCCCTCAGGGTCTTCTTCCTTCTGCCCATCCCCACCCTCAGCATCCTGAATCTCTCCTTGTCCCTCCAGCCTCCTGACAGTGGAAGGAAGAGAGAGACTTTGGGTGAGAATGGGCAGAGCACAGGGATAAAGCAGGGTTCCAGTCCTCACTCTGCTATTTATCACCTGTGTGATCGCCCGTAAGTCTCCTAACCGCTCTGAGACTCGGTTATCTCAGCTGTAAAATGGGGACAATCAAAACCTGTTTCAGGGGGCTTCCCTGGTGGCTCAGTGCTAAAGAATCTTGCCTGCCAGTGCAGGGGTGACTGGTACAATCCCTGACCCAGGAAGATCCCATATGTCATGGAGCAACTAGGCCCAAGCCCGTGAGCCACAACTGCTGAGCCCACCTGCTGCAACTACAGAAGCCCCCGAGCTGCAACAAGAGAAGCCGCCACAACGAGAAGTCCGCGCACCGCAGCTAGAGAGTAGCCCCCGCCCTCTGCAACTGGAGAAAAGCCCAGACACGGCAAAGAGGACCCGGCACAGCCACAGATAAATAAATAAATAACAAAACAAAACTGTTTCAGTGGAATTCCCTATTGGACCAGCGGTTAGGACTCTGTGCTTTCACTGTCAGGAACTCCGGTTCAATTCCTGGCTGGGAAACTAAGATCCCACAAGCCGCAAGGTGCAGCCAGAAAAATATATATTTCAAATATTATTTATAAGCATTCACTAAAATGCCATATGGGAGTGCCTGTCACATGGTTGGGGACAAGAGAATAGGAATCCTCTCTTCACCTTCCATAGAAACATCTACTGTATCATTGCCAGCATGGCTATGGTTTGTCAAAAAAGCGAAAGTGAAAGTCACTCAGTCGTGTCCGACCCCATGGACAGTCCATGGAATTCTCCAGGCCAGAATACTAGAGTGCGTAGCCTTTCCCTTCTCCAAGGGATCTTCCTGACCCAGGAATTGAACCGGGGTCTTCTGTGTTGCAGGCGGATTCTTTACCAGCTGAACCACAAGGGAAACCCAAGAATACTGGAATGGGTAGGCTGCTCCTTCTCCAGCGGATCTTCCCGACCTAGGAATTGAACTGGGGTCTCCTGCATGGCAGGCAGGTTCTTTACCAACTGAGCTATAAGGAAGCCCTGTGGTTTATCAGGTGCCCCTTAGATTGGTGTTTATCAGCGCCAATCTTTGCTCAGTGCTTAGATTCTCTCTTCAACTCTCAAAACACACCCTGCAGAGTGGGTTTTGTACTGTTTGAAGACAAAGGCAGAGAGTGACTTGCCCAAGGCCACCCAGCTAGAAAGTTTCAAAGGGAGGCAGGAGGCCAGCTGATCCCTAAAAACAGCTGCTCTAGGGTCCCAGAAGTGACAGCAGACAGGGCCCCTTCTCCACTCGACAGCCAGCCAGCCTCAGGTGTCTTGATCATCTGTGTGTGTTAAGCTCTCTGCTGAGTGCCAGGGGGTACAGAGATGGGCACAAGACGGACACACCTGTCATTCTGCCCTCCTGGAGTTGGAATCTGACAATAAGCAAGTAATTTCGGTGAGTGATAAGGACCTTGAAGACTAGAGTCGTGGTGGTGGTGGCCGCGGGGAGCATCTGGGAAGTTGTCTCTTGATGAAGTGATACTTGAACTTCAGGATAGCTGTGGGAAGACTGGAGGCAGGAGCGCATACCAGGTTGTGGGGAGAGCGAGTGCAAAGATCCTGGGGCAGGGTGGAGCAGCCCTGGGCCTGCAGCACTGGGACAGAGGACGGAGGGGGTGTCCTGGGAAGAGGTTGGGGAGGGAGGAAGGACCTTAACTGGGTAGGGCTTGTGGGACTTGGTAAGAAGCGTGATGTTCTTTCTTTTCCTCCTTTCAGTTTCTCTCACTGCCTTCCTCCTTCCCGCCCTCTTTTCCTCCATCTCTCCCTCACTTCCTCCCTCCCTTCCTTCTTTCCTTCATTCCTTTTCTTCCCCTCATGCCTATTTTCCCAGGCACTGGGCCAGGGGCTGGGGCCCGGTGAGTTTCTTCGGGCTTCTCCCTCTCTGCCCATCTCTCTCCTGTCCCCTCCCCCGCCTCTTCTGAACTGCTGCCCCGCCCCCACTGGTCCAGCTCTCCACCCCCCCACCCCCTCGCCCCCCGCCCAACCACTCCCCTCTCCCTGACAATGAGAACGCGCCCTGAGCCCAGCTCTCCCCAGCCTTGTCCCTTTAAGGAATCCCTAAATCCGGACACCCCTCTCCTCCCCCACCTGAGAACCAATTAGGGCTCCCGAATTCAAGTAGAGGCTTTTGTGTGTCACGTGTTTGGGGAACAAAGCCCTCTCCGGCAGGAATAAAAGCTTCTATTCAGGAGCCAGTTTGTTCTCATTCTAATCGTCTCCACTTCAGCCTCGCCTCCTTCCCTGGTTCCCAGGGCCGCCCAGCCGGGCCTCACCTTCCCGCCTCAGCACCCCGTATTAGAGCCCTACCCAAAGGCAGGTGGTCACAGACCCAGGGCTCAACCCACCTTCTTTTCCTGGAAGCTCCTGTGACGCCAGCCTCTGAGTTGGGCTCAGGACTTGACATGCATCCTCCCAGAGAGCTGTGACAGTCCTCTGCGCGATCGAGGAAACTGAGGCTCGGAAGGGTTAGGGAACTTGCCTGAGGTCACCCAGATAGTAAGAGGAGGCGTCTAGACTCTAGAGCCCGAGCACTACGCTTCAGTTCCCCCGGCTGGTCCTAGAGTAGGGCAGGGTGAGGGAGAAGGGAGCTGTCATTTTCACAAAGCCCGCGGGGCCAGGCACCTGCTGGGTATTAGAGACTCTTCACAATGCCTGCGAAGAAGCAACAACCGAGGTCAAAGTCACGGGTAAGCTGGAACTCGGGACTCGGAGGATGGAGAGGCAGGAGAGTACTTTCATATAATGGAACCATTAAGAAGGATGTATTGAAATGGAAAGATCACGGATACATTGCCAAGAGAAAAAAGACTATACTGAGCATAACATAATTCCATTTGTGTAAGTGAAAAAGGAAATATGGACACACACAGAGACACACATATACACCTCCTGCACAGTGCTATATGGGCAGAAACATTTAAGACAAATACATAATAAATTGTATCCATGTTTATGCCCCCCTTTTGGGCTTCCCTGGTGGCTCAGACGTAAAAATCTGCCTGCAATGCAGGAGACCTGGGTTTGATCCCTGGGTCAGGGAGATTCCCTGGAGGAGGGCTTGGCAACCCACTCCAGTATTCTTGCCTGGAGCATCTCTTGCCCATGGACAGAGAAACCTGGCAGGCTACAGTCCATGGGGTCTCAAAGAGTCGGACACAACTGAGCAACTAACACTTTCTTTACTCCCTTTGGGGAGTGGAAATGGAGAGTAGGAAGAGACCCCAGGACCATTCTGTCCTGTTGGAAAAAATATTTTCTTACCACAGTCATGTATTTCTTTTATAACATTTAATTTTGTTTTTTGAGGTTGACTTAACCATGTAAAGTGTAGAATTCTGCTGCCTTTGGTACATTCACAGTGTTGCATGACCATCACTTCCATCTATTTCCAGAATGTCTTCATCCCTCCAAAGGCAAACCCTGTACCTGTTCAGCAGCTATTTTCATTCTGCCCTCCCTTGGCTGCTAGCAACTACGAACCTCGTTTCTATCTCTATGGATTTGCCTTCTCTGGATATTTCATAGACATGGAATCCTAAAATACGTGACCTCTTGTGGTCTGGCTTCTTTCACTTAGCATCAGGTTTTTGAAGCTCATCATGTAGCTGATATCAGTGAGTCATTCCTTTTCATGGTTGAATTATATTCCCCGGTATGGATACACCACTATTTGTTTATCCATTCATTCCTTGATGAACATTTGGGTTGTTTCCATCTTTTGGCATTTGTGAATAGTGCTTCTATAGTCTGTCTTCAAGTTTCATTTGAATACCTGTTTTCAAGTCTTTTGGGTATGTACCTAGGAGCTGGGTCATATGGTAATTCTATACTTTTTTAAGAAATGCCGAGTGTTTTTCACAACATTGCACTATTTAACATACCACAGTGCATGAGAGATTACGATTGCTCTGAATTCTTATCAATACTTGCAATTTCCTTCTTAATTTTTTTTCCTTTTTTTTTACTGTAGCCATCCTAGTGGGTGTGAAGTGACAGCTCATTGTGGCTTTTACTTGCATTTGCGTTTGTGATGGTTAATGGCGTTGATCATCTTTTCATGGGCTTATTGGCCATTTGTGTATCTTCTCTACA
This sequence comes from Antilocapra americana, assembly GCA_007570785.1. Classification (NCBI taxonomy): domain Eukaryota; kingdom Metazoa; phylum Chordata; class Mammalia; order Artiodactyla; family Antilocapridae; genus Antilocapra; species Antilocapra americana. The sequence goes on along the minus strand of ML660808.1, from coordinate 1,008,231 downwards.
GAAATATCTATTCTAGTTTTTTTGTGCATTTTTAATTGGGTTGTTTATCCTTTTATTATTGAGTTGTAAGAGTCCTGTGGGCTTCCCTGGTGGCTCAGTGATAAAGAATCTGCCTGCCAATGCAGGAGACTTGAATTCCATCTCTGGGTCTGGAAGATCTCCTGGAGAAGGAAATGTCAATCCACTTCAGTATTCTTGCCTGGGAAATCCCAGGGACAGATAAGCCTGGCGGGCTACAGCCCCTGGGATTGCAAAGAGTCAGACACAACTTAGCAACTAAACAACAACAACAACAAAGAGTTCTTATGGTATGTACTGGAGACTGGGCTGCATGCTAAGTCGCTTCGGTCTTGTCCAACTCTTTGCAAACCCATGGACCATAGCCCGCCAGGCTCCCCTGTCCATGGGATTCTTCAGGCAAGAATACTGGAGTGGGTTGCCATTTCCTTCTCCAGGGGATCTTCCTGACCCAGGGATTGAAACTGAATCTCCTGAAGCTCCCATATTGCGGGCAGATTCTTTATTGCTAAGCCACCAGGGAAGCCCCTTCTGGAGACTAGACCTTTATATATAATTTGCAAGTATATTCTCCCATATTGTCAGTTGTCTTTTCACCTTGATAGTGCCCTTCGGTGTACAAAAATGTTCAATTTTCATGAAGTCTATCCATTTCTTTTTTTATGTTTGTGCTTTTGGTGACATAACTGAGAATCCATTGCCAAATCCACCGTCATGAAGATTCACTCACTCCTATGTTTCCTTCTGAAAGTTTTATAGTGTTAGGTCTTTGATCTGTTTTGAGTCAGTTTTTAAATGTAGTATGAGGTAGGGACCTACCTAACTTCATTCTTTTCCTTGTAGAGATTCTATCATAATTGTTTTCAATCCTTGTCCTTACTATTTTAACCAATGATCTCCAAATTTTTATGATCAGACATCCCTAGAGGAAATCATCTTTGAGCCCATAGCCCTAGTATATGTAGATGTACTTATTTTATTTATTTTTTGGCCATGCCTAGAGGCATGCGGGATCTTAGCTCCTCAATCAGGCATTGAACCCTTGGCCCCTCCAATGGAGTCTTAACCACTAGACCACCAAGTAAGTTCCTATAGATGTACTTATTTATAAAGTATATAGGTGTACAATTATAACATCTATGATATAAAATGTATACAAAGGATCGTTTTAAGAAACGAAATAGGAAATTCCCTGGCTGCCCAGTGGTTAGGACTCTGCAGTTTCACTGCCAAGGGCCCAGGGGGTTAATACCCAGGGGTTTAATGCCTATTCAGGGAACTAAGATCCCACAATCAGCCTCTCAGTGCTGCCAAAAAAAAGATGAATAGGACAAAATGTAGAAGACCTGGTCTTTTCTTGGTTTATCACATCTTGAGAGTTCCCAGGGCTCCCGCCCCTCTCTGGAGCCTGCTGGTCCTGAGGACAGAGCAAAGTCAGCTGTCCTTCTCAAGGACAGCTGGGGCTGCTGGTGGGAGAGTGAGCGCTCCAGGTTGGATCCGATGTCCCTCTTCTGGGTTACAAAGTCTGGTGTCAGAGGGGCAGGTGTTTGAACCCTTGCTATTTCTCCTAGTTGTGTAAACTCAGGCAAATGGCTTTGCTTTTCAAGCCTCAAAGAACATGAGTGAATGAGTGAGGGAGTGAAAGTCGCTCGGTCATGTCTGACTCTGTGTGACCCCATGGACTATACAGTCCGTTGAATTCTCCAGGCCAGAATACTGGAGTGGGTAGCCTTTCCCTTCTCCAGGGGATCTTCCCAACCCAGAGATTGAACCCAGGTCTCCCACGTTGCAGGTGGATTCTTTACCAGCTGAGCCACAATGGAAGCCCTCAGATAACACAGTCCTCACTTACTTCATGGGCTTCCCAGATGGCTCAAGTGGTAAAGAACCCACCTGCCAAGGCAGGAGATATGGGTTCCATCCCTGGGTTGGGAAGATCCCCTGGAGGAGGAAATGGCAAGCCACTCCAGTATTCTTGCCTTTAAAATCCCATGGACAGAGGAGCCTGGCGGGCTGCATGCCAGGAGTTGCAGATTCGGACACGACCTCGCGACTGAACACACACACACACACACACACACACACACACACACACACACACACGCGTGCGCGCGCGCGCGCGCGCACTACTTCATGGGGTGGTCTGTGATGCAAATGAGTACAGGGCCTGGCACCTGGCAATGTTTCAGTAAACCATCATGGGCCTTCCCTGGGGCTTGGCACCTGGCAATGTTTCAGTAAACCATCATGGGCCTTCCCTGGTGGTCCAGGGGCAAAGACTCCACGCCCTCAAGGCAGGGGGCCTGGGTTCAATCCTTGTCAGGGAACTAGCTCCCACATGCTGCCACTAAGACTTGGCACAGCCAAATAATGAAAAGACAAACAAAAAACAATGATCAGTATTACTGTACTTACGGAGCCAAGTCCTGACAGACCTTCTGATCCTCTTCTTCTAGCAAAAGAATTTAAGGCAGGTACCCCTAGCTGGAGGAACAGAAGGAAGGAATAGGGAAGGGAAGCAGGGAGAGGCCATTCTGGAATGGGCCGGCTCACACTCTGAGGAGCGGTGTGGTGTGATGGGTGAGATAGAGGTATCTTGAGCAGAAAGGCCTGGGTGGCCCGTTCTTCCTCTTACCAGCCACGTGACCTTGGCCAGATGGTGACACTTCTCTGAACCTCAGCGTCCTCATCAGTCCCAGGGCGATAATAATAATTGCACTTGCACCATAGCGTTATCTAATGAGCAAACGAAACGGCACACGACAGCACTTGCCCTGCCAGAAGAGCTTGAAACACAGCAGCGATTATTATTACTACTTGACACCTAAAGAGGATACTGTATCCACCACCCTATTTAACCCATTTGCTCATTTTATTGAGATTTATACAGTGCTGACAAAGTGCCAGCCATATGATGGGGAATAGAAGATGGTCCTTACTTTCAAGAAGCTTACAACCTAGGGATACATGGGCGTTAACCAAGCAGCAGGTATACATGACTCTTCACTGTGGCAGATGCTACGAGGGAGAAGGAGTGGGGAAAAGGCAAAGGAATAAAAGATCAGAGAAGGGATGAAGGAAAGTCCCATGGGGAAGTGACTTTTATCCAGGAATGCGAAAGATGGAAAGAAAGGATGCAGGCACAGAAGGAAGGGATGTTCCCGGCTGGAGGCAGCATGGTCAGACTGGGGAAGGGTGTCCAGGCTCAGGCAAAGGTGCTGCAGGTTGAGTAAAGGGGGCTGCAGGCTGAGAGAAGAGGGCTAAGGGCAGGCATTCCAGGATGGAAACAGATGCTCCCAGCTGGAGGACGGTGGTTCCAAGGCACTCCGTGAAGAAAGAGTTTGTTGATTCCAGGTTCCGAAAGGCCAGTTGATCAGAGAAAAGAGAGGATGTAGGATGATGGGGGAGATGAGGCTGGAGAGGGAGACAGATGCCAGCTTATGTAGAGTTTTCTGGGCCACTGTGTTTGGATTTTATTCTATCACTGCTGTTAGAGGGTTTTTAGCCTCGGGCAGAGCACCAGAGCAACCGCTGGAATACCAGGTGTGCTTTACAGACATCTTACTGAGGGCATGGTACCTGGACCTGGCAGTGGATGAGACAATGCATAGAAATGATTGGATTCTGAAGTGGCTTTGAACCAGCCTGGGGACTTCGCTGATGGTCCAGTGGCTGAGACTCCACTCCCAATGCAAGGAGCCAGGGTTCAATCCCTAGTCAAGGAGCTAGATTCCACATGCTGCATCTAAAGATCCTGCATGTCTCAGTGAAGACTGAAGACTCTCCCACGCCACAGTTAAGACCTGGCACAGCCAAATAAATAAATATTTTTAAGAAAGAACCAACTTGTGGTGAAAATCCCAGCTCCCTATTTCTTTGCCATATGACCTTGGGATGTTATATATCCTCTCGGTGTCTGGGTCTCCTCTTCTGCCAAGTGAAGTTGATAAATGCACCTACCTCAGTTTGGGAGGGAAAACGATACGTCAATTAACGTGTACTGCTTAGCAAAGCACCTGGCGCATTGTAAGCTGTGACTAATGGTAATTATTGCTCCTATTCTTCCTATTACTGTTTTTCTGTATGTCCATTAAAGAGAGGTGGGCCTGGTGATGGAATATTTGACTTAAATCCCAGGTAAAACATTTAGCAGGATGGTTGGAACATAATAGACATGTAGTAAGTACTTGCTGAATGAATGGATGGATGAATGAATGAGAGTTCTGGTTTCACTAGAAACCACGGTGTCTCATGAGAGAATTCCATCCTGCATCCAGTCTACCAACACTGCTTGAGCCTTAATGTAGACCCAGCACCCTGCTGTGCAGTGGGTGTAGGAAATGCATACACAGTTCAGTCAACACGGGAGCCCATTGCCTCTCATTCAGGGAGTATCCACTCCTCTATTTCTGCTTTCGGATCCAGCTCAAATGCCAATCTTCCTTTCTTCTCCAACCTGCTGTACCTTCCCTCTGTTGAGCCTGCAAAGCTTTGTTAAGGTCTTATGATCCTCCTACTTTACTTAATATACTGTAATTTGTCCCTTTACTGGAGTGTAAACTCCTTAGGCCATGGTTTTTCTAGTAGTCATGTATGGATGTGAGAGCTAGACCCTAAAGAAGGCCAAGTGCTGAAGAATTGATGCTTTTCAATTGTGGTGCCGGAGAAGGCTCTTAAGAGTCCCTTGGACTGCAAGGAGATCAAAGCAGTCAATCCTAAAGGAAATCCACCCATGAATATTCACTGGAAGGACTGATGCTGAAGCTGAAGCTCCAATACTTTGGTCACCTGATACAATGAGCTGGCTCATTGGAAAAGACTCTGCTGCTGGGAAAGACTGAAGGCAAAAGAGGGCGACAGAGGATAAGATGGTTGGATGGCATCACCGACTCAAAGGACATGAGTTTGAGCAAACTCTGTGAGATGGTGAAGGACAAGGAATCCTGGCATGCTACAGTCTATGCGGTTACAAAGAATCAGACACAACTTATCAACTCAACAAAACAACAATAAACTCAAGAACTGGCAGCAAGTCTCATTCGGTGTAGATTTCTCTAAGGGAACTGACTTGGTAGCAAATGCATATTGGATTTATTCAGTGGGAAGTGAAGAGACAAAGATGGAACCACTAAGTACTTGGGCAAGAGTACTTTGCAATTTTTTATTTTGTTTTGTTTTAATTTGGCTGTGCTGAGTCTTAGTTGTGGCACCCAGAATCTTCACTGTGGCATGCAGGATCCAGTTCCCTGATCAGGGATGGAATACAGGCGCCCTGCATTGGGAGCTTAGAGTCTTAACCACTGGACCACGAGGGGATGTCCCAACCCTTCTCTCTTTGGATCTCTAAGTTTTTCCATCTGTAAAGCAAGAAGGCTTCAGAGGCTCTTCATGGCAGCTATTCTCAACCTTTCTGAAATTGGGACACTCCTGATGGAAAGACAATCCCATATGATGCATAATTCCATGGGCATTCCAATAAGATAGTCAGAAGCCCTATGTAACCACAACTCTTCCTGGAAAACACGTTGGAGAGCACGTCTGAAGGTCAGGGAGCAGGCGTGACATTATTTATAGACATAACCTTGAGTCCACCATTCCTCATTCGTTTATTTCTCTTCTTTTCTTTCTTTCATTTTTTTTGGAAGTAAGTAAAGCATTTTCAAGCTTCAGTAGAGGGAGCATTTAAGAATACCCAGTCAGAGGCTTCCCTAGTGGTCCAGTGGTTAAGAATCTGCCTTGCAATGTAAGGGATGCGCGTTTGATCCTTAGTCACAGAAGCAAGATCCCACATGCTGAGAAGCAACTGAGGCTGAGTGCTGTGGAACCCATGCACCACAGGGAGAAAGCCCTTGAGCTGCAACAAGAGATCTTGCATGACACAACAAAGATCCCCTTTGCCAAAATTAAATTTAAAAAAAAAAAGAACACCAGGTCAGAAGCCAGGAGGCCTGCATAGAAATCCCTTCTTCACCTCTTCTGAGTTAGAGTAACTTTGGACAACTTACTGAGACTGGGTTTTCTTTTTTCTTTATTATTGTTATTATGATTATTAGTTTACTCTGAGCCTGGGTTTTCTGGTTTGCACAACTGGAGGATCAGAGCAGAACCAACCTCAGAGGACTGTGGAGAGGATTAAGAAAGATCATGCAAGAAAGTTCTTAGCATCATCCGGACCAGGTGTCAAGGGTTCAGAAAAATTGTCTGTATCTACATGTACTGTGATTAGTTACATGCCTAGTGGCTTATTGGTAAAGAATCTGCCTGCCAATGCAGGAAACTCGGGTTCGATTCCTGGGCGGGGAAGATCTCCTGGAGAAAGGAATGGCAATCCACTCTGGTATTCTTGTCAGGATAATCCCATGGACTGAGCAGCCTGGCAGGCTACTGTCCATGGGGTCGCAGCAGTTGGACATGACTGAGCACACACGCACACATAACACACAAGAAGAGCAGGACACGAAGCTGAAGGCTGAAAACTACGCTTTTGATTAGCTTCTCCAAAGTTAATCTTTTGTGCTTTTCTGACCCATTCTTGGGAGTCCTGAGTACAGGTAGATTTCTCTGCTAAGATGCTAAGCAGATTTATGGATGTAGTTCATTCTTTCTTTTTTTTAATATGATTTTTAAATTTTTAAATATTTATTTGGCTGTGCCAGGTCTTAGTTGCAATACTCAGGATCTTTAGTTGTGCATGCAGGTTTTTTTGTTTGTTTGTTTGTTTTAGCTGCAGAATTCACAGCCTTATTTGAGGTATATGGGATCTAGTTCCCCAACTAGGGATCAAGGGTGGAGGTCTGTATTTGGAGTCTTAGCCAATGAACCAGGGAAGTTCCAGTAGCACATTCTTTCTTTGCCTGGTTACTCTTTTCCCCACTATCTCTTCCTATCTTCCTTTTATTTATTTATTAAAAATTTTGCCTTTTTAGTAAAGCATGATGTTCTTTTTTTTAATTGAGCTACAATTTAAATAAAGTGAGATGTACAGTTTTTAAGTGCATAGCTTGATGAATTTTTATATATAACTACAACCCACAGTAAATAAGATGCAGACCTGTGTGGTCTACTAAAGTGACCTCTCACCACATGTGACTACTGGGCACTTGAAATGTGGCTGATCCAACCTAGGAAGTGCCAGGTATACTATAAAGTATACATTGGATATCAACTAACGTAGAGGCTATCTTAACAATTGTATTTGGTTGACAGCTCTGGTTTGCATCTTAGTTCTGTTGGATGGTGCTGGTATAGAAGACCATTTTCATCCTCCAGAAAATTCTTCCTTGCTTCCCAGGCAATATCTGCTCCCTTCCCCCTCCCCCCAAACAAACACTATTCCAACTCCTCTCCCCATGGATTCAGAAGTTCTGTTCCAGAACTTCATATAAATGGAATCACATGGTATATATATTTTTAAAGGTTCAACTTCTTTGGCTCAACATAATGTTTTTGAAATTTATTCATGTATTAGTCATTCATCCCTTCTTATTTTTGTGTTGTATTCCATTGTATGAATAGATCATATGGTAGTTTATTCATTCTCCTATTAATGGACATTTGAATTGCTTCCAATTTCTATTACGAATAATGCTCCTATGACCATTCTTGAAAAAGTCTTTCAATAGTCTCATCAATTACATTTACTGTGTTTCTTCTTATTGTTAAGATGAATCCATACCCACAAACTTCCCACGTGGTGCTGGTGGTAAAAACCTGCCTGCAATACAGGAGACACAGGGGATGCAGATTCGATCCCTGGGTCAGGAAGATCCCCTGGAGAAAGAAATGGCAACCCGCTCTAGTATTTTTGCCTGGAGAATCCCATGGACAGAGGAGCCTGGCGGGCTATGGTCCATAGGGTTGCAAAGAGTGAGACATGATTGAATCAACTCAGCACGCCCCAACAGTAAAAATCCATTTGCATACTAACACACAACGTGGGCTCCCACCCCTATTTGATGTTAATGGTTTATATAAATCTTTTCAAACCTTTTCCTCAACATATGAAATCAAGTATTATTATTTATTACTGACAAAGGGAATGCCTAACCACTCCAGTATTCTTGCCTGGAGAATTCTATGGACTGGGGAGCCTGCAGGGCTACAGTCCATGGGGTCACAAAGAGTCAGACTAACACACATACACCCATTATCGTTATTAGTAAAATTCTCACTCTGCTACTTCCTCCCTTGACTTCCTGACCTCTGGAGATGGCTGCATGGCTCTTGATTCTTGCCCTGCTTATTCTAAAGTGCCTAGAAGACCCAAACTGGAAATGACATAGGGACGGTCCTGGGAAGGCAAATACAGGGTAGGTACTTCTATATTCCTTCATTACCTGTATCCATGTCAGACATTGCTAATCAATCACAGCTTTCTATCCTTGCCCTGACTCAGCCACTACTAATCAATAGAAAAACTGAAACCAATTTCCCATGTCTGAAATAATCTGGCCACCTTCCATTTTGCTGATGAATAAACTAGGGCTCAGACAGGGGGAGAGCCTGCTTCAAGGTCAGATGTGGAGCCCCAAGCTCCTGACTTCCTGTCTCATGCTTTTTCTACTATATTCACTGACTCCAGAAACGATTTCCCTGGGATACCTGAAAACCTGTCTCTAGGGAAAGAGCAATTTATTCCCCAAACAGTGCTCACAGATGGGACCCTCTCTTCTAGGCAGCCCCTCATCTTTATGCCTTGCCTCTCTGTAACTGCAAGCCCCTACCAACAGACTGGCATCCCTTCCCCCCTAGACCTGCGGTTTCTGTACTTCAGGTTTGCAGTTTCAGTTTCCCAAAATAAACATTTAAAAAAATAAAAAATAAATAAAGGAGGCAGGCTTTTAGCATCTTTGTCTTCAGCCCCAGAATTGTGGAATTATTAACTGACCATGCTAAGTCAAATTGTTAATTACAACAGAGAGGCAACTTCAGATGCTGAAACCGTGAAACTCCCCAAAGCATCTGGCTTTCACCAACACATCAAACTGACTCTGGCTGTCATTGGAAGCGACAGTGAGAAAGTGGGAGAGTCAGCAGATCTGGACAGACTGTGGGTGTTCTCAGCTGGGCAAGCGGAATAGTTTATTTAATTCTCTCCCTGCCAGGGCAAGGGGGAAAAGTCAGAGAGAAAAAAATGGAGACAGAATGTAGCCTAATGTTTGGATTGGGTTGAGTTGGGTTTAGACTGGCCCCACACCCTTGCCAGCCGTGTGATGTTGGGCATGTCATTTCTGGTATCTGAGTCTGCTTCATCTGTAAAACAGGCAGATTAACAGAACCTACTTATTGGATTATTGCAGGGATTAAAACGACTTGCTTAAAAAGTGCAGTTTTATCTCTTGTATTTGACTCTGGACTGTAAGCCTGTCTCGTTCACTGTCGCCTCCTCCAGCACCAGCACAGAGACGTGTTCTAGGCAGGGACTTACTGAACACCTAGTCTAAGGTATGGGCCTAAGGATGGAGATGATGGTGCACAAGACTGCAAAGCAGCTTAGCACAGATGCCTTACCCTTAAGGAGCTCTCCCACCAGCCTTAGAGTCCAGAACTTCGGTAATAATAAACATCTTACTATGCATGAAGTAGGTAGATTATGTAATATAGTGGTTCATGGTGGAGATTCCGGCATCAAACTTGCTACCTTTCTGATCTTTATTAGCAGGTTTACCTCTCGAGGCTTCTGTTTCCAGATGGGTAAAATAGGAGCCTACCTAACAAAACTGTTGTAGGGACTGAATGAGTTTTGTGAAGCGAAGTGTCTGTGTGTGTGTATGCTCAGTCACTCAGCCTTGAACATACTAATGGCTCAATAAATCTTCGGGACCCCCATGGACTGTAGCCCACCAGGTTCCTCTGTCTATGGATTTTCCCAGGCAAGAATACTGGAATGGGTTGCCATTCCCTTCTCCAGGGGATCTTTTCGACCCAGGAATCAAACCCGATTCTTCTGCATTGCAGGCAGATTCTTTTCTTTCTGAGCCACTGGGGCAGCTCAATAAATCTTAGCTATTACTTTTCCCATTTACTTTGTGACTTTGGACAAATTACTAAACTTCTCTAAGACTTTTCCTGGTCAGTAAAATAAAAATACAAGAGTTCCTACCCTGAAGAATTGCTGGAAGAATGAAATGGGAAGATCCCTGAAAAGTGCTTAGCACAGTGCTGGTATGTGGAAAGTACTTAATAATTTCTAGACGATAGTAATAGTAACAGTAATGATTTTTTTTTTTTAAAAAAAAAGCTGCTATAGGAGAAAAGAGTAAATTTCATTTTGATGGATAGACACAGAGCTAAGAGAAAGGTTTATAACAGGTAAGTGATTTTTTTTTCTAACAACTTTATTGAAATACAATTCACATATTGTATTTGTGAATATACAAAGAATCTGCCTGCAGTGCAGGAGGTGTAGGAGACATAGGTACGATCCCTAGGTCAGGAAGATCCCCTGGAGGAAGAAATGGCAACCCACTCCAGTATTCTTGCATGGGAAATCCCATGGACAGAGCAGCCTGGTGGGCTACAGTCCATGGGGTCACAAAGAGTCAGACACGACTGAGCACATACATACAAAATTCACATACAGTACAATTTACCCATTAAAAGTTTATAATTCGATTGTTCTTAGCGTGTTCACAAAATTGTGGAACTATCACCATAATCAATTTTGGAATATGTCATCACTCTAAATAGAGACCTATATCCACTAGCAGTCACTTTGCTTTCCCTAAATCTCCAGTTTTCCCACCACCGAAACCCTAGGCAACCACCCGTTTACTTCCTATTTCTGTGGACATCTCAGGTAAATGGAATCACACAGTTATGTGGCCTTTTGTTTCCAGCTCCTTTCACTTAGCATCACGTCTTCAAGGTTAATCCATTTTGTAGCAGATCTTAGTACTGAATCCTTGGTATGGCCAAATAATATTCCACTGTATAGACTTGATAGATATTTCAATTGTTTCCACTTTTTGGCTATTATGAATAATGCTGCTATGAACTGATATGTTCAAAAAACCTAAATTTTTTGTGCGGATTATGCTTCCCTTTCTCTTTGGGGGTATATACCTAGGAGTGGAATTTCTGGATTATATGGTAATTCAAGTTTAACCTTTTGAGGACCTGCTTTTCTAGACTGTTTTCCCCAGTGCTGTACCATTTTACATTCCCATCAGAAATGCACAAAGGATCCAGTTTCTCCACATCCTTACTAACAGTTGATTTTATCCATCTTTCTGATTACAGCCATCTTGGTGGGTGTGAATTGGTATCTCATTGTGACTTTGATTTGTACTTTCCTGATGGCTAATGACGGGCATCTCTTCATGTGCTTATCGGCCACTTACATATCTTTTCTGAAGAAATGTCTATTCAGATCCTTTGCTCATTTTTAATTGAATTATTTATCTTTTTACTGTAGTTTCCCTGGTGGCTCATTGGTAAAGAATCCGCTTGTAATGAAGGAGATGTGAGTTCGATCCCTGGGTTTGGAAGATCCCCTGGAGGAGGAAATGGCAACCCACTCCAGTACTCTTGCCTGGGAAATCCCATGGACAGAGGAGCCTGGCGGGCTATCCTTTTATTATTGAGCTGCACGACTTCTTTATGTATTCTATATAATACAAGTCCCTTAGCAAATACATGACTTGTAAAATTTTTCTCCTATTCTTTGGGTTGTTTTTTTCACTTTCTCATTTTTTGGCTTTGCCCTGCAACATGTGGGGTCTTAGTTCTTGCGTCAGGGATCAGACCCCTGCATTGGAAGCTTGAAGTCTTAACCAAAAGTTGGGCTGCCAGGGAAGTCCCATTGTTTTATTCACTTTCTTGATGATGTCCTTTGAAGTGCAAAGGTTTTGATGTTAATGATGTCCAACTGGGCTCTTTTTATAATTTTAGGTCTTTGAACCCTTTTGAGTTGATTTTTTGTATATGGTGTGATGAAGAGATGATACTTAATTCTTTGGCATATGGACATCCAGTTGAAGAGAGTGTTCTTTTCCCATTGAATTGTGTTCATGCTCTTATCAGCAAATCAGTTGATCATAAATGTGAGGTGTTATTTCTGGACTCTCAGTTTTGTTCTGTTGATCTCTATGTATACCCTTATGCCAGTTCCACACAGTCCTGAAGGGAACTAAATTTGAACTGGATGAAATTAACTGGACCTGGGCATACACAGTCACAGAACTTCCTCCGCAATGCTTCAGGGTAGTTAAGGTGTTTTCGTATACATGATCTCACTTAAGTCTTGTAGCAATTCTGGGAGTAAACGCAAGTCCAGCAGGCTGAGTGGCAAATACCTAGACCCACACAATCAGAAATAGTGGTGGTTCCAGGACCAACCTATGGATCCTAGAACTCTTGGTCAAGTGCTCTCATTACCCCTGGCAAATTGCTTGCTGGTTGAGTCCAAAAATTTGGGGAAAGTAAAAAGTATAGAGAGAAATTAGGGCAAAATTGTGGGCAGGGGGAAGGATGTAAACAGGCTGATTATAAATGTTTGGCTCCTAATCAGCTTGTGATAAAATTTCGCTTCTCCTCCTGTATGGACAAGAAATGGGATGTTCTGGGTAATCCAGGGTTTTTTGCATTTTCAAAGAATGAGAACACAGTGAAATTCTCTCAACACCAAAACCACACAGGCTGTAATTTAATCTTTAATTTTGTTATTGTTGTCATTCTAGAAGACTCTTTAGTATATTTTAAAGCAGTGTTTCTTCAAGTGTGGTCCAAGGAAAGTCTCAGCTATCAGCATCACTGGATGCTTGTCTAAAAATGTTGTTTTCAGAGCCCCACCCTGGGTCTACTGAAAATCACTGGGTGATTTTTTTTTTAATGCACGTTGAAGATTGGGAACCACTGCTTTGGAGCAGTGGAAACCAAATTATGAATATCAATTATCATTGCACTTAAGAGATGTGGGCATTCTGCTTAAGTGAAAGTTCTGGATAACAGATTAATGGACCTCATTCCCTTCAAGTCTTGACTAAAACATCACCCTCCCTGTGAGGACGTTCCTGATGTAAAATTGCTTATCACCCTTTCCCCCATGCCCCCTACCCTCATCATCCGCCTTCCCCCCCCCCACTTACCATTAACTGACTGACAAATCACCAATTTATTTATTTATTGCCTAATTCCTGTCACTAGTAAGCAAGTTTCGCCAAGGTGGCTGCTAGGAATATAGCATCTAAGACAGTGTCTGGTAGGTAGCAGGTGTTCAATAAATATTTGTGGAATGAATGAATGTGCCAAGTTGCATCTTGGTACTTGGGTGGAATGTCATTGGCCCACTGTATTTCTCAAGAGGATTTTTTTTTTAAGTATAAAACAATTTATGCTTTAATTTTCTGAGTGATTTTTCAGGGTGTGTCGTACTAGAGAAAAAGAACTGGAACTGAATCCTCTAATCTCCTAATTCTGGGGTCTGGGCCAGTTGCTCTAAAGATCATTTTTTCCTTAATACCGCTGAGATCTTCATTTTACTATAAGGACCATCCATTTACAGCGGCACTGTCCTATGAAGGCTCCCCGTGAAGGACCCCTTGCCCCTACTGTGAACAAACTGGAAGGAAGCAAGGAGACTGAGATGAGCCTGCAGTGGGAGGGGACTTCTGTAAATTCACCCCACACGTGGCAGGTAGTGACAAGTAGAAGCTTCCTCCTCTGAGGTCCTGCATGAGGAGGATAATAAAATGGATCTCTTCTCACCGGGCTTGGCCGGCTCTGCACAAATGACCCTTACCCATCACCCTCCAACAGCACTAGCACCAAAATCAATGCTCATGGGCGCTAGGGGCTCCCTCCTCCTATCTCCCCATTGGCCTCACTTTACACCCGGGAAACCTGAAATTTAGACCTAGGAATGGTCAGTTCCCTAACACTGGACATGCACCCTGCTGACCCCTATCTGTGTCTCTTCCAGGACACACCTGATGTTCCAGTTTGTATTAAGATGGTGAGAAATACCATGTGTGAGAGCACCCCCCACCCCCCGTCTGGGGGTGTCTGAGAAATTGTGGGACCAATCAGGTGATAAAAACAGGAAAAAGCAAGTTTGTTTCTAGTGTTATGCACACAGGGTGGCAGGATATACCTGCTGAGTGTTCCCAGAAAGTCCCCAAGGAAACCATTAACTTGAGTCTCTCACGTTCTTCTACCAGGGGTGGCTGGAGTGGGGGGCGGGGGAAAGTACACTGAGAGGAGGGGGATGGGCATCCTCCCAGAGGTCAGGTTTACGCTGCCCAGAGCTCCTGCACACATTAATAAAAAGTGGTTGACTTGAGGGTGCAGGTCAAGGTGAGCAAGGGCTTGTCAGCTAGGATTGTCACCGGGTTAGGGAGAGTGGACTGAAGGGGGGGTGAGGGAAGGAGTGGAGGTGAGTTGGGGGGGGCTTGTGTGGCGCTGAGACCGCCCCCCACCCCACCCCAGCAGGGTTGGGGATTTGAGAAGGAGTGGCTGCTCAGCCTCCAGCTTTGACCCTTTCTTGACTGGTGTCTGCCAAGGGAATTGACGAGAGCCTGTGGATTTGGAGAGAGGGGGTAGGGAGAGTGGCCTGAATCTGCCCGCGATCCAGGCTGGACTAGCCGGGCTAGAGGGAGCGCGTTTAAGGGGTGGTCGAGATGGCTCCCAAGAGCCTAGAGGGTCTCAGAGATCCAGAAGATGGGGATGTAGGAGAAGGAAGACGGGAAGGCGTTTGCCTCCATGGGAACCCTTTAAGTTGAGACAGACCGAGAGAAGTAACTCCAAACGCACTGGACAGGCTTCTTAGGTTCTTCCAATCCGATGGGGTGGGGTTTAGGACTCTGCAAAATAAAAGTTGGGGGGGCGGTCATTCAAAGAGGAAGGTGCACAGCTGAGCCAAAGGGATCCTAAACTGGAAGCGGCGGGGGGGGGGGGGGGGAGGAGGAGTGCCTCTGGAGACACTGACCTTTCCCCCAGCCTCCATAGGGAGTGGGCGGTGAGCCTCTGGGACCTGCTTTCCCGAATCTAGACAGAAGTTCGAGTAGGGCTGACCAGAGTTAGCCGGGGAGTGAGGCAAACGGTGGCGATTCCTCACATCAGGGAGGTGGGGGCAGTGGGAAACCGGCAAATCTAGAACCCCAGCTCGGAGCAGGAGGGTTTCCTCGAAAAGACTATAGAATCCACGGCTGTGGACGGAAGGGGTTGAGGGTGGGGGGACCCGAGAGGGCGTCTCAGAAAGGGTCAAGGGAAACTAACACGGTTTCTACTGAGGTGCTGATGGAGGCTCCCCGCTCGGGACGCGAGGCACCGAGAGGATTCCCGGAACTGGACTTGCGGGGGGTGGGGGGCGGTATGCGACACTGGGAGTGGACCGAGGGCCGCCGAGGGGGGAACTCTAAATTAGATCTAACGGAAACTGGGGGCTCAGAGGGCGATTCTCGCTCCGACTGGGGGAATGGAGGGATCCTCACCAGTTGGAACATGAGGGCATTGGGGGGCTATCTCCCACCCGACCCAGGGAGATTGGGGATTTCTTAGATTCTAGATAGCGGGGAACTTAGAGGGAGGACTGGGGATGGGGGGTCCCCGATCCGGAACCGAGCTACCTTGAAGGCATCGGGAAGCGCTTCATTCCGGGAGGGCGTTCCCGCGGCCCGGCCCCCGCGCCGGGTTGGGTGGGGGGTGCGGCCGCGCCCAGGTCCCGGCCCGCCTCGGGATTCGAGGGGGGTCTCTCTCGCCCTCGGGGACCCGGGAGCCCGGCGGGAGCGGGGTCCGGGCGCCGCCGCCTCCGCGAGCGCCCGGGCGGGCGGGCTGGCGAGCGCTGGGCTTTATGCTCGCAGGGCGGCGGGGGGAGGAGCCGGCAGGTCGGCCCCCGGCGGGCCCTCCCCTCGGCCGTCCCCGCCCGCCCGCCCGAGCGGGGTCGGGGGAGGGGGCAGCATGGCCTGTCCGTCCGGCCCCCTTCGCCGCGCTCCTCATCTGCCCCGCGCCGAGCGCTGCCGCCGCCGCCGCCGCCGCCGCTCCGCTGCCCGCGCCGCCCGCGGCTCCCGATGGAGACTGACGCGCCCCAGCCCGGCCTCGCCTCCCCGGACTCGCCGCACGACCCCTGGTACGTCCCGGCCCGGCCCGGCCCGGCCTCGCTGGCCCGCGCCCGCCCCGGCCCCGCCAACATGGCCGATCCGGGTCGGGCCGGGCCTCCCCGGGGCCCGGGCCCGCGCCCCCTGCGCCCGGGCGCCCGGCGCTCACGCGGGCCCTTTGTGTCTCTCCTCCTCCGCAGCAAGATGTTCATCGGGGGACTCAGTTGGCAGACTACGCAGGGTGAGCGAGCCCGGGAGCGCCCGCCGGCCCGGCGGGGCACCCAGGACCCCCCGGCGCCCCGGAACCGGACACCCCAGCCCGGCCCTGCGCCCCGCTGACCCCGGGCGCCCCTGCGCCGTTTCGCGCCCCGCCCGGGGACCCCGAGAGCGCAGGGTGATCGGCAAGCGCGCACGGCCCAGCGGGTGGAGGGGAGGAGATGAGGGGTTCAGGGGGCATCGGGGGTGGGGGGTGGGCTGGGCCCCGGGGACCCGCCGGCGGCAGCGCCAACTCCGCTCGCACCTGCGGCTCAAACTTTTGTGAGGCTGCTCCCGGAGCGGCGGGAACCCGGCCGGAGCCGTCCCCCCTCCAGTCCTGCCGGGCCCTCGGCTTCCTGGGGCCCCCATGGGCGCCAGGAGGCTCCAGGGGAGCCGGGTGAAGACCAGGGGTGGGGGGGAGCGCTGGAGAGCGTGCAGGCTGCCGGGCGCGGGGGCGGCCGGGCCGCGCCGGGGTCACTGGGGGCAAAGGACGGGGGAAGGGGGGAAGGGCGAAGGGGCGCGGGCTGGTCCGAAGGCGGGTGTGTGGTTACAGAAGGGCTGCGCGAATACTTCGGCCAGTTCGGGGAGGTGAAGGAGTGTCTGGTGATGCGGGACCCCCTGACCAAGAGATCCAGGTGAGCCCCTCACCCCTCCTCCGGCTCCCGGCTCGCCCCGCTCCGCCGCCACTCTGCCTTGTAACCATCTGCCTCTCGCTCACTACGGCGCGCAGGGGTTTCGGCTTCGTCACTTTCATGGACCAGGCGGGGGTGGATAAAGTCCTGGCGCAGTCGCGGCACGAGCTCGACTCCAAAACAGTGAGTGGCCCTCTGGGCTTCGGGGGTCTTTTGGGAGAGGGAGGTCGCTGGAGGAGAGGGGCAGGACTTTGTCCGGGGTTGAGGGGGGGACAGTTGGAAGGGATCCCGGGAGAAAGGAGGGAGTTTGCCGAGTAGGAGGGCTGCCACGCTCTGAAACTTTGTCAGTCGAGTTGAGGGGAGACGGAGCTGCAAAATCCCAAGCCTGCTAAGCGGTGTTACATCCCCACCCCACCCCAGTCCCTCCAGGACCGGGAAGGGAAGAGGAGGCTGCCACCCCCTCCCTGCACATACTAATCTTGATGCCTCAGAGAGGAGCTTGGGGTGGGGCTAGGTCCCTCCCCTAGCCCAAACGGGGTGAGTCAGGGCTGCAGTGACCCACCCGTGGCTTCTCTGAACTCTAACTAGTACTTGGCCCCCCCCCCACCACCACCCCATTCCAGACCAATGGCAAAGCATCCTTGAATCCCCCCTCCTTCTCTCCCTCCCTCCCCTGACTTTTGGTCAATGAGCTCCTGGCTTTGTGTGGAAGATGTGAACCTGCTTTGCCCGTGGAGGAATTTATGAGGAGGGCCCTAGCTTGCCTGGAAACAACTCTTGCCGGCTAGGTCTGGGGAGAAGCCGCTGGCTGGGCATTCAGACTCTAGGAACATTTTGCTGCTGTCCCACCGCTCCCCAGTGTCTTGGGCCCTGCAGGGGGCGCTGGCCCAGGCCCCAGCTCGAGGGGAGAGGGGAGAGGAGAAAACCCAGGAAGGGCTCCTCTGTGATGGGGTGACTGTCTGCCAGGGACAGTGCATCTCTCTCCACACTCCCCCACTCTACTCCAGCGCTGGGCCTCCCTGCTTGGGTCAGTCCCTGGCTCCTGCTTACCTGCAACAATAGCTGGTTGTACCCAAGAATTTGTTAAACTACCGCCTGTCCCCAGCTCCTGTTATCTCTGCCCAGTGGCTCCCACTCTTGCCTGCGGTAACGAGCCAATGAGGCCAGGCCTCAACTTTGCCGTCCCTGAAAGGATCTTCTTGGCGCAGACTGAGTGACCCAAGCTGGGAATGGAGAGACAGTGGCCTATTGTTTTTTGGTGATTATCTGCCATCAAGCTGCCTGTTCTCCTACCATCCCCTGTCCTCAGAATGCACTGATGGCTTCTTCGGCACTCAGGAAGCCGAGATGTTGGGACTGGGGTTGGAGCTGGGGGGGCGGGGGCATGGAAGCTGGATAAGAGGAAGAGAGAGGGGAGGAAGGAGCAAGAGATAGGCGTCCTTCTGAGATGCGGGACTCTGAAAAGGGCAGGGGCTTTGTGTTTGTCGTTCTCCAGCCTGGGAAAGGGGTGGGGGTGGAAGGGAGGCTTATTGCGGGGAGTCTATTTTGGGTTCTGACTTTCACCTTTTATTTACTTGTTGGGTTTTATGTTGCCAGCTGTGAGTCAGAGTGGAGGTAGGGTGTGTCAGGGATTGGTTGTGCGTGGGTCTGTGGGCCGTGGCTTAGGTACCATCTCCCCATCAGTGTCTGCAGAGGGGGGATTGTCAGAGGTGTGTTCTGGGTGGCCTCCAGGAGAAACAGAAGGATGAACATGTCCACTGAGATACAAAATCGTACCTCGGTGGGCAGCTGTAATTATCCCTAGAGCCCCATGGGATTTGGGGAGAGAGGAGGCACTGTCCAGTGTGGAGTTCGGTGGTTCCTTCTCTGTGGGTAGATTCCAGTGGGGGAAACAGGAGGGCGTTCGTGCCATTCAGGCAGTGAGGAGGCAGAGTCTGTTGCCTAGAACTAGGCTGAGTTTTGAACGGAAGGAACTAGGGAAAGACAGATGTTCCCTGCGATTGGCTGGTGAACTTCTGAGTGGTGTCCACCCACGTGAGTGGCAAGAAACTCTGAAATGACTGGGCCTCAGAGGTCCTGTGTTGATCACAGTATCTCGAGCTCTGCCTTTTGATGTTTGTTAAGTATGAATATAGTACCTGGGAGTACCCAGGTGCATCTTGCTTTTTCCCCTTTGGTTGTTCACGGCCAAGGGCAAAGGTGGCCGGCTGGTAATAGCACCTTTGTTTGTGCAAAGAAGGGCAGTTCACAAAGGAACGCTTTCACCTACGTTATCTCATTTGATTCCATGCAGCTGCCTCTGGGAAAAGTGGGTGCTATTGTCCCCACTTTGCAGATGAGGGAACTGAGGCTCAGAGGGGTCAGGCAAGTTACCAAGATCACAGACTTGGCCAGGGGCCCAAAGTTTCTGAGTCCAAATCCCGTGCTCTTGCATGTCACCAAAGCCTGTGCTCTGCTTCACCCCAAGCCGACCTGTACTATCAGAGAACTGTTTGCTTGCACCATCAGGAAGGACTGTTAGATGGCGGTGGTATTGGGAAAACAGACCAGAGTCTACCCTTGTGGTTTACGAACTCTTATCTCAAAGCCTTTTTCAGGGACTGTTTCCATTCCCAAGGCTCCCGCAGTCTGGATCGCCTGCCTCACCTGGACAGGTATCTCTCAGGCAGGATGGGCTTCAATATATCTGGTGCCGGAAGGAATAAGTCTGTGCTTACTTTTTTCTGGTTCTTGCTGAGGGCTAGACAACAAGTGGTTTGTAAGCATTACCTCAAATAATCTGCAGAGGACCCTTTGAGGTGGATGTCAGTATTGGCCCATTTTGCGGGTGAGCTCAAGCCTAAGGCTCAGAGAGGTTAAGTCATTTGTGCACCATCTCACAGCTGGGAAGCAGTGTTAAGTGGGATTTGAACCCAACAGCCCAGCTCTAACCGTTATGTCTTCCTGCCAGAGGCCGTGGTGGTTTCTGTCACTTCTTCGTCACCTCTGTGTCCTGGGCTGAGAGAGGTCCTCAGATCTTCAGGCTGTGTGTGGTAACCAAGGCTCCTCTACCTCTGTCTTCTCTTTCAGATTGATCCCAAGGTGGCCTTTCCTCGGCGAGCACAGCCTAAGGTAGGTATGTCTGTGTCTGGGAGCAGCTCTGTACCACCAATAGAGATTTTCCCATCATTCTCTTCTGTGGAAGAGGCTTCTGGGTGGAGTGCTAATGGCATGGCATGGGATGGGAGGAGGGAGGATTCTTGATGTTCTTGCTCTCTGGATTGCAGACACGATGCATTTTTCCATCTGTGCTCTGGGGTGGACTAGGGAGAGGGGGCTGCATGTGTTGAGAGAAAGAGGAACCCCTCAGGGGATTCATTGCCCTGTATTTGAAGTCAGTACACTTTGGACTCTGGGCTTCCCTGGTGGCTCAGAGGGCAAAGAATCTGCCTGCAATGCCTGGGACACAGAGATGTGGGTTCGATCCCTGGGTTGGGAAGATCCTCTGGAGGGGGGCATGGCAATCACTCCAATATTCTTGCCTGGGGAATCCCCATGGACAGAGGAGCCTGGTAGGCCACGGTCCACAGGGTCGCACAGAGTTGGACACAACTGAAGTGACAGCATGCACGCATGCACACTTTGGACTCTAATTCTGTGACTTTGGAGATCACAGCTTCTGTGCCCACACCTCTGGGGTGGGAGGCACTCAAATATAGCCCAGACTTACCGCTGAAGCTAAACTAGAGTCAGGTCAGGGAGCGACCTCTGACCCCCAGTGCCCCGCCCCCCCCAGCTCCCCTCACCTCTGGGATGAGGTGCTTTGGGCTTGCAGAGTGGGAAGGGATCCTGGCACCTGTCACCTGTTATCTTTCAACTTGGGTGACTGTGGCTGCCTTCCTAAGTGTTCTTTGTCCCGGGTGCTGTGGCCAATTTTTCTGGGTACCCACAAAACAGCTCTCTGAGCAGTGGAGCCATACAGAACTCCAAACTTTTGGTGCAGCACAGGGCCCTAAAAATGGTATTCCAGTTCTCAGGGCAACTAGCTACATCTTAATTTTTAAGCAGTTGAAAACAGGAGACAGGTGGTGGGCTGACTACAGTCCTGGGAGCAAGACCCCTGAGTTGGCTGATTTATCATGTATCCTGGGGACTAGGTCCCTCTCCAGGAGATCTCAGTTTCCCCCTTTGTATGGGGTTGGTGGGAATTGGTGGCTTTATGATTCTGAGTCATGGCGCCTAACTCCGGCCACAGTGAAGGGAGAGGGGCAGGTCTGGGGAGACAGGAAAAGGGCATCCCTAGCAGGGTCCAGCAGAGGGCCTGAAAGCAATTATGGAGCAGGTATTGGAAGGAAGCCGCACCAGGGAGCACATGGTCGGAATTGGGTTAATTCCATTAAGCAGTTTGGTGACAGAAGGTGCTTTAGTGCTAGGATGGGGCTGGGAATTGCCGTGGATTAGCCATGCGCTCCTGGGGTAATTAGGACCATGTGTTCTTCCTAAAACAGGGCTGGGGCCACGGGGCTGCCAGAGGTTGGGTTGGGAAGAGGTTGATGAGGAAAATGTCGGTGTTAAGTTCAGGGGGACCCTGGGATGGGCCTTGGCCTCTTCTAGGAGTGGCTGGTGGCACCTTCGAGGTATGGCTGTAGGTCTGGGTCACTGAGCCAGCCACCCGCTTCCTGACACAGACCCTAGGGAGCGAGCTGGGGTGTGGGGTGTACAGCTGCCTGCGACAGGCTCAAAGGTGGGAGTCCAAGAGGGGAGCTCGGGGTGGTGGTGGGGGGAGTCTTCTGAGTAGCTGGGGCCACAGAGAGCCTGTCAGCTGGCACCCTGGCAGGAGGGCTGGAGCCCCTGCTGGTGGCGGTAGGCCACAGGACTCAGATGCCCACTTTCTCATTCCCTCCCCGAACAGATGGTGACTCGAACGAAGAAGATCTTTGTTGGGGGCCTATCAGTAAACACCACGGTGGAGGATGTGAAGCAGTATTTTGAGCAGTTCGGGAAGGTGGGTCTGAACTGGGGAGTGTTGGCTGGGGGTCAGGGCAGTGGGGGGGGTGCGGCAGGCACGGGGTCTAAAAGCCCTGTGGAATTTTGGTTGGTAGCAGGCTCGGAGTCCAGCCAGGTCATTCCAATTCCTGCAAGAGTCGAAAAGGGGGCTGGATCCTTTTGTGGGTGAGGCTGGATCAAACTCAGCCGTCAGGCTCCTGGCCTGTCTGCGGGCTCCAGACACTGGCTGAGTCCCCAGGGAGGGAGGCCACACAGTAGCTATCCCTGCTGTTGCCCTTCTCCTGCGGATCTTCCTTCTCCCGAGGGAGGCTGTGCTCCCGAAGCCAGTTGGATCCAGTCACCCCCTTGGCCTCCTGGGAGTCTGCACCTGTCCAGTCCACTGGGTGGTTGTACCTTCCCCCACTGCTTCCTGCTAAGGATGATAAGGCGGCAATAAATATGACTCCCAGTTGTACTCAGAACCCTGCTTGTGCAGGTGGGAGCTGGGATGGGGGGAGCGGTGCTGATCTCTTAGCTTATCTGGGAGGGGTGCAGAGACCACCCCAAATTCCTGATCAGTTCCAGAGAACAGGTTCTCAGCTCTGTGGTGCCTGGAACTTAAATTTCTGGGCCATTTAGTCCATGCAGAAGCAATGTGGTGACATCAGACAATAGTGTGTCTCCCTACGCCCCCAGAAAGGGGATCGTGTGAACCTCAAGGTGCCACGGAGAGATGGCTAGGAGGGGACCAAGTTTTACTTAAGCCTCGGGGTGAAGTAGAGCTTTCTGTGCTGAGTGCTAGGGTCCCTGGGCTTTTCAGACGTGAAACAGGCTGTCGGCTGGGTCTCACCTTCTCATCAAGGCCCTTTTGGTTCCCTATATTAGGCGCAGGGCACAGGAGAACAGTGGCTTGGGGATGGGATGTGAGCTGGGGACTGGGTGGGTTTCCAGCCCCCTGCCTCTAGGGTAGAAGGGGAGCGGGTGGGAGGTCCCCTGGCCAGCGTATGCTGGCGATGCCGGGGCCAGAGGCCTACGCTCAAGGCGCCTCCGCAGGGACCCGGGTACCGGATCCAGGGCAGGTCGGGCGGCCTGGGCCCCAGAGGGAAGGGCGCTCTTGGGAAGCAGCAGGCCCCGCTCGGGCTCCGGTGGGGTGTCTTTGTGTCTGAGAGCCGAGCATTAGAGCTCGCACTAATCTGATCCAGCAGCTGTGATTGGAGGCCGCCTGCCCCCGGGGCCGGCGTTGCCATGGCAACCGGGCCCCAGGAGAAGCCGTCAGCGGCCGCGTCTTTTGTTCGGGCCTAAATCGGCGTTGGCATGTGAAACCGGCCCGGGGAGGCCAGGGGGAGCCGGAGAATAGGCTGCCAGGGAGCGAGGGGGACAGCCGGGAATGCCAAGGGCCCCGCGGCGGGGGGCCCCCCGCCCGGATCGAGGGGCCGCCGCCGAGGGGGGAACAATGGTCAGCCGCCATGGCTGCCACTCAGGCTTAGCGGCCGCCGAACTTGGCGGCTCCCACTGGTCAGCAGGCCTCGGCCGCCTCCCCTCCCCCTCGCCTGAGCCCCCCTGCCCCGGGTTCCCATGGAGACCAAAGCCTATTAAGGACACTGGGCCGGGAGCCTCCCTCCCCTCTGCTGGCCCCAGGAGGGGAGGCCACTGGGGGGTCCCCTGGACCCCCAACCACTTTTCCTTGCTCTGTGCCCTGGCCTCAACCCCGCTTGCCCACTCCGGGTCTGTCCAGCCAAGGCCCAGTTTGAAGGGGGAGCGGCCAGGGCTGGTGGAGCGAGAGGGGTTGGTTGGCGGAAGGGCGGTGGATTTGGGCTGAATCAGGAACTCGGCGGCGGGATAGGGAAGGAGGGTGTGGCTGGGTTCATCTATTCATTGGTTCAAAAAGTAATCAGGGAGCACGAGTCCCGTGATGGATAGGGTGGTCATGACTGACCTGGCACTGCCTTCATGGAACCTTCAAATCCAGTGGTATCCAGTTGTTTATTCTCTAGCTTTGCCAGCCTATCCCATGTGACTGTGGGCAAGCCTCTCTCTAATAAAGGTAATAATAATAATAATAGCTGCTCTTTATTAAGCGCTTACCCTATCCCTGGTGTTGTGAGTTTGAAGTGTTCCATGCATTATCTCCTTTAATGCCTCCCTATAAGACACAGTTAACACCCATTTGACAGATAAGGAACTTGAATCATAGAGACCTAAAGCTGCTGGCCAAGGTTACTTTCTAGCTCCAGCCGGTCCTACTCAAAGCCTGAGCTTTTATCACAAGCATCCCCCCGCCCCCTTTCCGGGTTTCTCTTTTCTCTGTGCCAAACGTGAAGTGTCCATCCGGTTTGGACATCTGGGCTGATTTGGGACTCAGAATGGGTCCATGAGGATGAGAGCAAGGGTGACACCCAGCTGCGAGGCCCTAGGGCAGGCGCCTCTTTGGGCAGAGGGATGTCATTTTCTCCTGAGGTTCTCCAGGGACCCAGCTGCCTCCTGACTCAGTGGTGTGGGGGGATTCTGGTTCTCCTTGGGGAAAGTCAGGGGCCCAATTGCTGCTTGGTGCCTAAGAGCTGGAGGACCACCCAGCTCAGGGGCTGCCCTTTCCACTTTAACAAGGCGGATGACAGCCTGGAAAGTGCAGAGGCGAGTGGGAAAGAGGCTGTGCCCCAAGGCCTCAGGGAAGTTTTCCTCCATCCCTTGGGTGTCTGACCATTTGGGGGAGGGTCAGCAGCTGGAGTGGGAGGTGGAGTGGGGAGAGGCAGTGTCAGAGGCAGCCCTTGATTTCCACCCAGGATGAATCCGACCTTAGCTTAACCCCATGAGACAGCTGACATTGGCTGAAGAATTAAGAGGGCAAGGAGGAAGCAGCAGATGTAGGCAGAGGGAAGCTGGGACTGTGGAAGGGAAGAGAAGGCCTTTGGCTGTCCATGCATCCAAGAGATGCCTTGAGGGAGCAGCAAGAAGAGAAGACTTGGGGTCCAAGGGATGGGGGATAATGTAGAACCTCCCCCTTCCTTCACCCTTTTCCCCTCCCCCAGTCAGTGGGAGGCCAGCAGCCTAAGCACTGAACTCTACTTGCTTTAATTACAGCCTCTAGCAAAAGGAAACCTCAATTAGAGGAAAAGATCTGTACAAGGAGAGGGGAGTTGGGTCTGACTGGAGTGGCTGCTGTCCTCCTGGCCTTTTGCAAGTGGAAAAGAGACTTTCACTTCCCCATCTCCCATCTTACTCCTCTATTTTCTCCTCTAGCACCCACTGTCTGCCTCCTTCTACTCCTCCCAGGCTTGATCTGGGATGTGCTGTGTGACCATGGACAGGTGACTTCACCTCTCTGAGCCCATTTCCGCATCTACAGAATGAGGCTCTTACCATGCAAGGAGAAGATGGTGGGGCAAAGTGCCAGGCTTATAGTGGGTGCTTAATATTTGCAGGAGAATCTGGTGGTTGAAGGGGGGTGCTGTGGCAACCAGTTGCGGTTGCAGATGGAATGCTGTCCCCCACCCATGGAGCAGGTTGAAGATAAAGCCTGGACCGGGCAGGAGGGGAGTGGGTGTTGGAGCCCTCGCTCCTGGGTGTGGTGGAGACCCCCGGGTCTGGTGGGTCCTCCACGGGAGCTCTGTTTTAGGTGGATGATGCCATGCTGATGTTTGACAAAACCACCAACCGGCACCGAGGTGAGTGTAGCCCCTCCCCCTTCCTAGGCCGGGCTGGGGGGCCTGTGGTCAGCCAAGGGGCTGCAGGTCACAGCTGCCCTTTCATCTCGCCTCCTGACATCCTATCCCCGAGGATCTGCATCCTCTCCCGGGCCTGGCCTTACAGAAGGCTTTTGTCCCGCCGTTTCCTGTGCTAGAAACTTGCCGAATTGCAGACACCCGAGGAGGGGAGTGGACCTCTCCTCCCCCTGCAACTGAGCCCTCCGCCCCGCCCCAGCTGGTGTCTGCTGGGCTTACCTTGCCCCTGGTAACCGGAGCTGGGGCCCGGCCACCCCAGGGTCAGGCTGACTCTACAGTTTGCTCCTGCCACTGGCCTCCTCTCCCCACCCCTGGGCCGAGCCCAGCCCCCTTGCCCCTGAATCTGTGAGCATCTGGGCCACCGGGTGCGTGCTGCCTGGTTGTTTTTTCTCCCACGGGCCTTGCCTTCTGAGAAATCCCATCGCAGCCCCTGGGGCACACCCAGGAGGCAGGGTTGTTTCTCCAGCGCCTTCAGGGCTTTGGGCCTTTTAGCCCGTTTGGGGAATGGGGTGTGTGCTGGTGTGTGTTTGTATCTGTGTATGTGAGGGTATTTGGTATTGAACAGTTGTGTAGACCTAGCATGTCGGGTAACTCTCAAATGCACACAGGGGCCTTTATGCCTTTGTGAGCGCTAGAGTGTCTGTGATGTGTGGGTACCTACGGGTGTGTATGTGTGTGTATATCTGTATACAAAAATATACTTATCCGTGTTCATGTATGTTTTTAAAAGTATTTGTGTGTGTATTTTAAAAGTACTTCTGTTTCCCTCTCTGGAAAGCATCTGAGGAAGAGAAAAGGCATGTTGAATGTGATTTGCGTCACAGCCCTGCCTCTTTCTAATTTGCTATGTGATCTTGGGCCAGTCACTTCACTGAGCCTTGGTTTTCATGTCTATGATTTGGGAACTGAAATCCTGTCTCATCACGTAATTGAGAGGTTGCCAGGGTGCGGGCGAAGCCTCTCATTAATTCTTAGACACTTGCCTGTAAGAAGGGAGTGGTGCTGTTGGTATGACTTGGGGCTGGGTTTTGACCAGGAGCCCGGTTCTGACCTTGCCTTTGCCCTCCAGGGTTTGGCTTTGTCACGTTTGAGAGTGAGGACATCGTGGAGAAAGTGTGTGAAATCCACTTCCACGAAATCAACAACAAAATGGTGAGCAGGTAGACTTCCCTAAGGGTACAGTTAGACTCTGCACTCCCACTGCTAGGGGCATGGGTTCAATCCCTGGTGGGGAACGTTGTGCATGATGTACAGAGGGAGACTGGGGCTCTAGCCTGAGTCAGCCAGGGAATGCTTGGAGGTTCTGGAGACAGGCAGAGGGGCCTCACCGTCTGGGGCAGAGCCAGTTCTCTCACCCCCTTGAAAGTGTGGATAGAAACATGGCGGTTAGAGAGCATGGCTGGTGGGCTCAGAGGGACTTGGACTGAAATCCTTATTCCACCACTTACTAGTCTAGCCATTGAACAGATAACTTGCCCTCTCTGAGCCTCAGTTCCCTCGTCTGTAAAACAAAAGTGTCAGTAGTACCTCCATCCATCTCAGGGCCAGTGTAAGCAGTTGATGAACCACTGCATGCTCAACCCATCTCTAGCACATTGTGATCATGGCAAAAAAATAATAACTATGAAATAAACAAGAGGCCTACCAGGGAATAGGAGGGTTCGTAGCCCTGGGTCTATAGGAGGGACTGATCGCCTGGATCTCATTGCAGGTGGAATGTAAGAAAGCTCAGCCAAAAGAGGTGATGTCACCAACGGGCTCGGCCCGGGGGAGGTCTCGAGTCATGCCCTACGGGATGGACGCCTTCATGCTGGGCATTGGCATGCTGGGTACGTGCTAGGCCTGCACCTGTGGCTTCTTCCTACACAGAACTGCACCTGGGGCTACCAGGAGCTGTGTAGGTGTTGCCTTTCCTCTGTGGTCTGCCCTCCTGTCTGGGCAGACAGTGTCCAGGGTGTGTGGACCAAGGATCTCAGGTCTGGCAGGCCTAATGAAAGTGGACGATTTGGTTGTGGGGTGCTGCCCTCTGGTGGTGACCGAAAGAATGGTCCAGTTGCTCCTTATTAATTGGTCCTTCTGTCCATCCCACTGTTTGTTTGTCCACTCATCCATCCAGTAAGTAGTTATTGAGCAACTATAAATGCCAGGCCCTATGCCAAGAATTACAGTGGTGACTTTCCTTGGAGATTTATGGTCTGGCAGGAAAAACAAATAAGTCCCTGGTGGCTCAGTGGTAAAGAATCTACCTGCTAATGCAGGAGACATGGGTTCCATCCTTGTGTCAGGAAGATTCCCTGGAGAAGGAAATGGCAACCCACTCCAGTATACTTGCTTGGAAAATCCCTGGACAGAAGAGCCATGGGGTCACAAAAGAGTCGGACTCAACTTAGTGGCTAAACAACAAAAACATAATAGGTTTGGGATGGAGGAGAGTATAGGGTGCCAAAGGAGCATGGTCATAGTGAAGCTGACCAAGACTTGGAGATGCTAGGAGAGAAGTGACATTTAAGCTGAGTCTGAGGGTTGAGTAGGAGCTAAATTATGGGAGGGAAGGGAGCAGGGGAGGGTAAAAATGGTCAGGCAGATGGAACAGCATTTACAGATGCACAAGCCTTTGGGAAGGTAGAGAGAAGCTCGTTTCTTCTTGTTTGTTCGACTAATATTTATTGAGCAGCTTCTGAGAAATAGGACCTGCCTTCATTGTGTTTCCCATCAAGTGAGAGACAAGATTAAATGGACCGTGTCACCAGAGTGACTGGAGGCTGTGGGAGGCCCTAGGAGGCACCTAAATCCACATGGGGTTTGGGGAAGCTCCCTGGGGTGGTGGGGTCGAGGTCACCATGAGCCTTGGAAGTTGAACAGGAATCGGCAGTGCTTGGGGGCCCTTGACTAAGAGTGAAAAATCTGATCTGGGACACCAACAAGGTCACAGTCTTCGTGGAGAGACAAGCTGTATATACACAGAAAGAGCACTAACAAGGGGGTCATTATGCTGGAGATGGGGGAGGGGTGCCCTGGGGACTCAGAGAAGGGGATACAGCATGGTCTAGAGGGTCAGGAATGGGATCACAGATAAAAGGGGTGAGGAGCATACCCACCAAGTGGAACATTGACAGATAAAAGGGGTGAGGAGCATACCCACCAAGTGGAATATTGTTTGCTCCTGAAGTTTTGTTTTTGTTTTTTGACTTTTTATTTGAAAGTAACTTTACATTTTCAGAAGAGTTGGAAAAATAAAGTAGTAGTACCAAAAAGTCCATATGCCCTTTACCAGACTCACCTGTTGTTTGTTTTTATTAAGGTTTTTTTTTCTAATGTGGATCATTTTAAAATCTTTATTGAATTTGTTACAGTATTGCTTCTTTTTTAATGTTTTGGTTTTTTGCCTTAGAGGCATGCGAGATATTGGACTTGGTGGGGGGCAACCAAGGATTGAGCTCTTACTCCCTTTGGAAGGTGATGTCTTAACCCGTGGACCACCAGAGAAGTCCCCAGATTCACTTATTGTTAGCATCATAGCCTATTTGCTTTTCTCATTTCCTCTATATGTGTATGTATATACACATACCTATGTGTACACATACACATATACGATGCACTTATGATTTTTCTGTAAATCATTTGAGGGTAAATTACTTCAGTGTGTATTTCCCAAGATTAGGGGTGTGCTTTCATGAAACATAATTATCAACTTCGTATGTTTATCTTGATACAATATTTTAATCTACTATCTATTTTCTGATTTTATCAGCTGATCCAGTACTGTTCTTTATAGCTATTTCTGTCCTCCAGAACAAGATCCACCGGGATCAGTTTTTGAATTTAGTTGTTGTTTCCTTAGTGTCCTTTGGAACTTTGAGAAAATTTTCTTTTCAAAACAATCCCTTAGCTGGTTTTACCACTTTTTAAAAGTGGGAGAGGGGGCCTTCCCTGGCAGTGCAGTGGTTAAAATTCAGATGCTTCCACTGCAGCGGGCATGGGTTTGATCTCTGGTTGGGGAACTAAGATCCCACATGTGCTTGTCAAGACCCTCCAAAAAAAGTGGGGGTGGGGGAGAGAAAAGAACACCTCTAACTAATAGAGAATCATGGTTAAGCAACTTGGAGCCAGTCAGATCTGATTTTGAATCCCAGTTATACCATTATTACTCACTATGTGATCTTTCTTTCAAAGCTGCAAAAATCCATTACAATATATGCATACTAAGTAGCAGACACTGTGCTGGTGATGGAGAGACAGAAATAAAAGATGGGGAAGACAGAAAATCAGCTCTTGAAGAAATCCTGGGATAAGTTCAGATGCTGGTCATCAGTGCTATGAAAGGAAAAAACCAGGGTGACATGATAAATATTGAAAAGGAAAAACCAAGGAGAGTCACATGATAAATACTGTTATAACTGATGAGAGAGAGGTCTTTTGTGGGATCACTTCTCTAAGGAGTTGACATTTGAGCTGCCTCTTGCACAATGAGAAGGACATAGTCATGTGAAAACCTGGGAAAGTGTGTTCCAGGCAGATGAATTATCATGTGCAAAGGCCCTGGGGTGGGAAGGAGCTGGTGAATTTGAAAAACAGCAGGGAGGCCAGCGTGGCTGCAGCAGAGTGAGAGAGGGGCAGGGTGTAGATGAGGAGAGGATTGAGGCAGGAGCCAGAACATGGAGAACCTTGATAAGGCTTTGGATTATTCTCAGCTAATAAATATCACTTCACTGAGCCTCAGTTTCTTTACCTATAAAGTGAGGCTCCTAACTGTGCCGCTTGGGATTCTTATGAGGGTTAAGGAGAGAGCAAAATGTGCAGTGGGCTTTGCACAGGGCTTGGCATGCAGATGGTATGTGGTAAATGTAATTATTATTTGTGATACAAGGTGGGGAGGGGAATTCGTGATACATCTTCCCCCACCAAGCTGTAGATAAAGCATCTGACACTGGTCCCCTTGCCTTATCAGGTTACCCTGGTTTCCAAGCCACGACCTATGCCAGCCGGAGTTATACAGGCCTCGCCCCTGGCTACACCTACCAGTTCCCTGGTAAGTCCTGCCCAGTGTCCCTCTGCTGCCAGCATGTCCTTGGTTCCTGGGCAGTCTGACTCCTCAGGGCAGTGTTCAGGGGGTGGTGCATGGCTGGGGGGAGGTCTGCCTGCTGGAGGCTTGGAAGGAAGGGCATGTCTGAGGAAGGAGCGCCTCTCCCCACCCAGCCTCCCCCTCCCCTCCGGAGAAGCTGGGGGTGGGGCTCCCTGTGTGGCCCTGCATGACACCCCTCCCTCCCAGACTGACCTCTGCCTGTCTCTTGCCTTTCCTCCCTACCCACCTCTAGGGTTGCCACTTCCACCAAAAGGGCATCAGGCTTGTGGTAGCAAGTCCCCTCTGAGGGCCAGCATTGGCTGTGTCCTTATGGACTCACCTATAATGACCACGTGCTACACTGAGCCCCTTCCAAGGCAGATGAGACCTTTTGAGACCCTGAAGGCTGAAAAGCAGTTTAAAACCATGGTGCTCACCACCCTCATTTACAATTCAAAATAAAAACAACACTAGCCCTTCCCATACATGGCAAGAAGCCCAACAAAGTTCTGAGCCTTTCCCATGATGACTATTCAGTGTTTTTTTTTAATATCAGATATCATATTTTTGCAAGGCTCTTGTTTGTTTTTTGGTCTTATTTCTCTGGAGGGTCCCCTAAGCTCTTGCACCTTGGGCTGTCCAGCTATGAATCCTCTGAGCACATGACACTGACTAGTTCTGACAGTGATCTCCTGGGGGAGGCAGGATGAGCCCGACTTTCTAGGTGAGGAAACGGGCTCTGAGGGGAAAAGTGACTGCAAAGATGACTCATCTAGAAGGTGGCAGAGCTGCTCTTAGGGTCATTGCTTGCCTGCCCCCAAAATAGAAGAAAAGATGGATTCTGGGAGATGCTTTAGTGCCTTCAGACCTTTTAAGAAAAACACCAGGGACAGCAGTTCCACTATCTCCCAGTGCCCGGGGTGTAGGTGGCAACTCTGCCCACTTGTCCCTTCCCTGTTGGACTCGCCTCTCTGTCTTTGTCTCCTGCCCCACCCTGGCCTGCTGGTCACCTTGCTCTCCCCATCCCCAGCTCTCGGGTCCTGTGCATGACCCTGTCCCCCGACCCAGTGTCCTGTGGGTGCCTTCGTCTTCCCTGGGCCACGCCCGAGGGGTCTCTCTGCATCTTCCTAAGCTGTTTTACGTTTCATTTTAGAATTCCGTGTAGAGCGGACCCCTCTCCCGAGCGCCCCAGTCCTCCCCGAGCTTACAGGTCAGTCGCTCGGATTTCGTACGCCTCACAGGCCACATGGGGGTGAAAGAGAATGACCCAGGGACCGACCCCGGGAAAGCTAGGGGGACCCTCTTCTCCTGCCCTCCAGTCCTCCGGCGGCGCAGCAGCCTCGGGCACTGGCCAGTCTGCGTAGCTACATGGTCATTAAGGGTAGGGCACAGGGCCAAGCCCAGCAGATGGAGGCGAAATCACTCATTCATCCATTTGACAAATATTTATCTAGCGCCTCCCGTTTGCCAGGCACCGTGTTGGCCCTGGGATCCAGAGGTGAACCAGCCAGGGTCTCAAACTCAGAGCGGTGTGGGAGGGGTGGGGACCTCTGGACACGGTGGAGGGCGTGGTTCCGGCGGTGCGCGTGGCTCTGCTCGCCCCAGCCGGGAGGCAGCGTGAAAACGCAGTGTGTTCAGATCCCATTTTTTCCAAGAGAAGCCAGAAACCCGGCTTTCACTTTCAAATGAATTTTTAAGTTATTTTCAAATATTAGCAACGAATTTCAAATTTTTAAGGTCCCCGGGGACCAAATGAAACCTATTTGAGGGCCGAACCCAGCCCATTTGCAACTTGTGGGCAAGCAGCGTGCTGTGTGCGGCCATCCTGGAGCTGGGGCCGGGGCGGAGGCCCATGGTGAGGGGCGAGGGGCGAGGGGCGGATGCAGATGCAGATGAGGTGGGCTGCAACGGGTTTCTCTGTTCAAACTGCTTCTCCCCTCACCCCAACCCCCAGACTCCTCCCCCGAACCTAGCCACTAGGACGCTGCTTTAGATGAGACCTTCCTTCCAAGGGGTGTTCAGGGGGCTCCCAGAATGGGAGAGGGGAAAGAGGCACCTGGGGTGAAGGAAGGGGAGGGAGTCCTGGCAGTGGGGGTGATAGAGGGTCTTCCCTGAGCAGAGTAAGTTGGGGGGCAGATGGGGGTCTTTATCCTACGCATCTTGGAACTCGTGTTGAGGGCCTACTGT
The DNA here is from genome assembly GCA_007570785.1 of Antilocapra americana. Classification (NCBI taxonomy): domain Eukaryota; kingdom Metazoa; phylum Chordata; class Mammalia; order Artiodactyla; family Antilocapridae; genus Antilocapra; species Antilocapra americana. The sequence goes on along the minus strand of ML660808.1, from coordinate 975,359 downwards.
GTGAGACAGACAGCAAGCCCTGGAGGCCAAGAAGGAACCAGACAGCCAGGCTCTCGTCTGCAGAACTTGTGCTCTAGAGAGAGAGATAAATACTTATTATACAAATGAGTAATGCTTTACTGTTGTGATGAGAGCATGCTGGTTTTGCTTTGAGGAAATGCCTAATGGGGCCCCAAACCAGACCTCAGGGCCCAGCCCTGCCCTTAAAGAACTGAGGGAAGGAGTAGCCCCTCTGCAGACATTTGGGCCTGGGGAGGCAGTGGGTCCGAGGCTGAGCAGTTTTTGGAGGTCTGGGGTCTGAACTTTTCCCTCACCTTCAAGAGACAACAGTATTTCCTCTGGCATTTAATCAATATTTGTTGTGCCAAACGCTGTTCCAGGCAGTGGGGATTCAGTAGGGAGCGAGACAGACAAGATCTCTGCCCTCCTGGAGTTGACAGTCTAGTGGAGGGAGACAGGAATAAACAAGTAAATAAACAAGTAAATCAAGATACTTGCACTGGGTGAGAGTTTCCACAAATAAAATAAAACAGGGAGATGTGCTAAGGTGCTCGGGTCAGGGCGAGGGGCTTTCTTAGCAGGGGTAGTCAGGGAAGGCTTCTCAAAGGAGGTGATATCTTGAGTGAGAAAGTGCCAGCTCTCTAAAGATCTTAGGCAAAGCATCTCCCAACGGTGCAGGCATGCTGTCCTAGATTTTCATCTCCCGGCCCAACAACCTACCCAAGAATTTTCACAAGGATTTTTTTCCAGGGTCCCTCGCCCCACCTCCAGTTCCAGCTCAGGGCTAGGGTCACTAAAACAGCCCCCAGGGGCGCATCTTTGAACGGGAGACACTGGCTCTGGGTGGGAGTGTGGTCTCTCAGGGTTGCAGTGGCGGAGCCAAGCAGTAGGGGGTGTTCACCCCCAGCTCAAAGCTGCTCCAGGCTCTCGACAACCCATCATTAAAGCTTGGATCCTTTCTAGTTATATATTCCTCCTAGTTCAGTTCAGTTCAGTCACTCAGTTCTGTCCGACTCTTTGGGACCCTATGGACTGCAGCACACCAGGCTTCCCTGTCCATCACCAACTCTAGGAGCTTGCTCAAACTCATGTCCATTGAGTTGGTGATGCCATCCAACCATCTCATCCTCTTGTCCCCTTCTACCCCTGCCTTCAATCTTTCCCAGCATCAGGGTCTTTTCAAATAAGTCAGTTCTTTGCATCAGGTGGCCAAAGTATTGGAGTTTCAGTTTCAGCATCAGTTCTTCCAATGAATATTCAGGACTGATTTCCTTTAGGATTGACTGGTTTACTCTTGCAATCCAAGGGACTCTCAAGAGTCTTCTCCAACACCACAGTTCAAAAGCATCAATTGTTCGGCGCTCAGCTTTCTTTATGGTCCAACACTCACATCCATACATGACTACTGGAAAAACCATAGCTTTGTCTAGATGGACCTTTGTTGGCAAAGTAATGTCTCTGCTTTTTAACATGCTGTTTAGGTTGGTCATAGCTTTTCTTCCAAGGAGCAAGTGTCTTTTAATTTCATGGCTGCAGTCACCATATGCAGTGATTTTGGAGCCCCCCCAGATTTTCTCACTGTTTCCATTGTTCCCCATCTATTTGCCATGAAGTGATGGGACCAGATGCCATGATCTTAGTTTTCTGAATGTTGAGTTTTAAGCCAACTTTTTCACTCTCCTCTTTCACTTTTATCAAGAGGCTCTTTAGTTCTTCTTTGCTTTCTTCCCTAAGGATGGTGTCATCTGCGTATCTGAGGTTATTGATATTTCTCCAGGCAATCTTGATTCCAGCTTGTGCTTCTATCCAGCCCGGCATTCGCCTGATGTACTCTGCATATAAGTTAAATAAGCAGGGTAATAATATACAGCCTTGACGTACTCCTTTCCCGATTTGGAACCAGTCTGTTGTTCCATGTCCAGTTCTAACTGTTGCTTCTTGACCTGTATATGGATTTCTCAGGAGGCAGGTAAGGTGGTCTGCTACTCCCATCTCTTGAAGAATTTTTCAGTTTGTTGTGATCCACACAGTCAAAGGCTTTGATGTAGTCAATAAAGCAGAAGTGGATGTTTTTCTGGAACTCTAGCTTTTTCGATGATCCATCGGATGTTGACAATTTGACCTCTGTTTCCTCTGCCTTTTCTAAATCCGGCTTGAACGTTTGGAAGTTCATGGTCCACGTACTTTTGAAGCCTGGCTTGGGGAATTTTGAGCATTACCTTGCTAGCGTGTGAGGTAGTGCAATTGTGTGGTAGTGTGAACATTCTTTGATACTGCCTTTCTTTGGGATCGGAATGAAAACTGACCATTTCCAGTCCTGTGGCCACTGCTGAGTTTTCCAAATTTGCTGGAATATTGAGTGCAGCCCTTTTACAGCATCATCTTTTAGGATTTGAAATAGCTCAACTGGAATTCCGTCACCACTAGTTTTGTTCATAGTGATGCTTCCTAAGGCCTTCAGTTCGCATTCCAAGATGTCTGGCTCTAGGTGAGTGATCACACCATTGTGGTTATCCGGGTCATTAAGACCTTTTTGTATAGTTGTCCTGTGTATTCTTGCCACCTTTTCTTAATATCTTTTGCTTCTGTTAGGTCCATACCATTTCTGTCCTTTATTGTGCCTATTTTTGCATGGAATGTTCCCTTGGTATCTCTAATTTTCTTGAAGAGATCTCTAGTTTTTCTCATTCTATTGTTTTCCCCTATTTCTTTGCACTGATCACTGAGGAAGGCTTTCTTATCTTTCCTAGCTATTCTTTGGAACTCTGCATTCAAATGGGTGTATCTTTCCCTTTCTCCTTTGCCTTTCGCTTCTCTTCTTTTATCAGCTATTTATTTATAAGGCATCCTCAGACAACCATTTTGCCTTTTTGCATTTTTCTTGGCGGTGGTCTTGATCACTGCTACTCCTTTACTGCACGCTTATTAAACACCTGTTGTGTACAAGGCAGGGTGCTAGGCGCTGTAGAGGTGTGGGTGGGGTAGGGTAGACAGCAAACTGCGAAATAGCTAGATCCCTGTGTCTGAAGAGAGGGTCAGAGAAAAGGGGATGAGGAGACTTGGGAAGGGAGTGGTCATTTCTTCCTGGGTGATGGTCAGGAGTGCCGAGCCAGGAGGAGGGGCGCAAGGGGAACCAGCCAGGCAGCAGAAAGAGCAAAATGGGGTTGTTGCTGGAGTCAAGCTTCAGCCTGATTTTATTTTGGGGGGGGTGGGGAGGGCGGGGAAGGCAAGAATGCACTTCCCGGTCCATTGGTCCTTGGGGCAACAGCCCCGGCTTTTGGTGCCTATCAGTCAGTCACTGGCCCCAGTTGACTTGGACTGGAAAGAGGGACATATCTCTGGATAGCCCTGGGCTGAGGAGCCCTCCCTGGAGATGGCCGCAGGGGGCAATGTTCAGGGCAGCTCGGGGTACCCCGCCCCATCACACCCGCTATGAGATGTAGCTTGTGCACCCCCCCACCCCCACCCATGACTTTTGGATTGTGCACATGTGTCCCTCAAGTCTAGGTTGAAGCTGAGGCCCAGCCGATCCCTGGGAGGCCATCCTCCTCCCTTTCTCCAAGGGAGCTCTTTCTGCCTGACCCTGGGGCTGCGCTTGACCCCTCTGAGGTGGGGTATGGCCAGAGAGGCTCTGCCCGCACCCCCGCTGCCCCTCGGCTGGCACGCTGAAGCGCCCACACCTTTCCTTCCAGCCATTCCCCTCACTGCTTACGGACCCATGGCGGCGGCGGCGGCGGCTGCGGCTGTGGTTCGAGGGACAGGTGAGGCCGTCTGGGGTACAGGGAGCAAGGGGGATGGGGGACGGAGAAGTCTAGCACTGAGGGGAGGCGGCCACAGCCACCCCTTTTCAGAGGGACTCACTTATTCATTCACTCAAGGACTATGAACTGAGCACCTAGCAGGCCCGCCAGGAAGGAGACAGGTGTGGTCTCTGCCCTCCAGAGCTTTCGGGCTGGTGGGGCGGCAGGTGTTCAAAAAGGCGATCTCATGCTACAGCCCCACCGGGGGACGTCAGGTGTCAGAGAGGGGCCTCAGGAAGGGCTGCCAGGAGGTTGCCCCTCTTAACTTCCAATCTGAAGGCAAAGAGGAGGAGAGGTTTTCCCAGCAGAGGGACGAGCAGGTGCCAAGGCTTGGAGGCCAGTTAGCATGGGTGGAGTGGAGACAAGGAACCAGATCCTAGGGAAACGCCAAACATTTTAAATAGCGGAGTGATGGTCCTTTTAGACAGTGCAAACAGCTGCAGAGTTGGGGACAGGTGAGAGGGGCTCCAGAAGGGAGGGGCAGTCAGTAAGGAGGCCGCTGAGCCATGGGACCAGAGATAACGAGGGCCCCGGGCTGAGGCTGGTGGGGATGGGCGGACTCTGGGCAGTCTCCAGGCTGTGGTCCCACAACACTGCTGGATGTGGGGGTGAGGCCAAGGGGGAGGGGTCAAGGTCGGGGGAGGGGGTAGGATTGGTTGGGGTGGGTTGCTGTGGGGTCGCAGTGGGCGCCGGGGCTATCACCATCTTCTTTCTGGGTTGCCAGGCTCTCACCCCTGGACGATGGCTCCCCCTCCAGGTTCAACTCCCAGCCGCACAGGGGGCTTCCTGGGGACCACCAGCCCCGGCCCCATGGCCGAGCTCTACGGGGCAGCCAATCAGGACTCGGGGGTCAGCAGTTACATCAGCGCTGCCAGCCCCGCCCCCAGCACTGGCTTTGGCCACAGTCTTGGGGTGAGTGGCCCCCATACCTGGAGGCCCCAGAAGTTGAATGAGGGAGAGGCCTTGTCTGTCTTTTGGGGGAGGGGGAGAAGAGAGGCAAGAGATAATAATGGATGGTAGACCCAGGATCAGTGAGAGTTATTCACTCGTTCAGTGGGCATTTAGTGATTGCCCTCTGTATGCCAGGCATTGGGTGGGCTCTGGGAATACTGTGCAAATGAGACTCAGCATCTCAGTCTGTGTGGAGGCTAGCTTCTAGCTCAGGGGTGCCCTGCTTTTAACCAGGGTGCTGGTTATCTGCAGATTCTCAGGCCCTACCCTGAAGAATCTACCCAAGTAAGTAGGAGGGGCGATACAGGCAGGGCTAGAGAGGGTCTGTGCCTTAGCTGAGGTTCCTGCGGAAGAGAGGAGGAGCCCCTGGGCTTTCTCAGCCACCCCCAGGATCTAGGAGTCAAATGCTTTTCTTTCTAGGGCCCCTTGATCGCCACAGCTTTCACCAATGGGTACCACTGAAGCAGGAAACAGTGGCAGGAGGTGAGGAGGTGGGCTGGGGCATTGCGGTGTGGGTGGCACCTGAGAGGCTAGCACTGAGCAACACCGTCTGGGACATAGACTTTCATGGAACCCACAGCCCCAGTGGGGAGACAGACCTTTATCCCAGCAATGGTCAAAGACCCAGAGAAGCTACTCAAACTGCTCCATAAAGGATGTAAATGATAGCCATCATAAGGCAGCACGTGCTGCCTCTCAGGCAAAGATTTTTTTTAAGACTGTTGGGGCTCCGCAGTGATGAGGGAGGAGAGGAACCTGTGCCAATCGGCTCAGGTTTTTCAAAGGGCAGGGTTTATCTGGACTAAACATTTCATGCCCATAACACAGCGATTCTACTTCTAGGCATTTATTTTTATAACCGAAATGCCCATCAACAGGAGAGTGGTTAAATAGACTGCATGCATGCACTGGAATATCCAACCGGTAAAACAGGATACTGTCCACATATCTACATATACAGAAAGCAAGGGGAAGGGGAAGACCCTGCACACACAGCCATCATGCTGTGTACAATGGGGCGCTCTGTGTCCCAGCGACATTTCCTTTGTTTGTCCATTTGTGCATTCCAACAACTATTGAGCATTTGTTTCTGGACAAGAGGATGTAGAAGACCAAGAAGGCTCCCCCCTCTCTACAGACAAAAATCAAGTGAGCAATTGAGATCATTCTAAATTACACGTGAGAGGTCTACCTGCTTCAGGGGTTCAGAGTGCAGTCCCTGAGAAGGTGACGTTGGAACAAATCCAGCCATCCAGAAATCTAGGGAAAGAGGGTTCCAGACAGGGAGCAGGAGATGCAAAGCATAGGCACAAAGCTTGCCTAGGAAGGGATTAGGGAAAGAGGCCTTAAGCACGAGGAGAGGAGACGTGGGTTCTGCGGGCTGCAGAGAGGCCGGCGGGGCCGGTGGGGGGACAGCACCCCCTAACCTGCTGCTGTGTTCCAGCGCCCTGGCCTGCAGCTGACTGAGGACCACGAGTGAGCCAGCGAGGGGGCGGGGACACCTCAGCCGCAGCCGCCGCCCCCTTCCCCGCAGCGACTCGGACCGCTACTGCCTGCCCCCCCACTCCCTGGGCCCCCCCCCCCGGCCCTTGCCCTGCTGCCCCCCCCACCCCACCCCTGGACATCCATGTCTGGCTCCCCTACTAACCTCCCCCTCTTCCTCCCTGGCCCTTTCCCCCACCTCCCCTGTCCTACCTGCTTTTATTTATTTTGGATTAGCCGGTTGCCCCCCCCCACCACCACCACCCCGGTTCTCCTCTCCATGCCTCCCCACGTCGGGTCTGCACCCCTCTCTCCCCGCCGCACCCCCATAGGACCCCCCCAAGAAGGCTTTTGTATTTGTGCATAGCTAGAGTGAGGGCGGAGGGGGCCTGCTACAGGCCACAGCCACAACCCTGGTTTTTTATTCTGATTTTTCCTTCCTTTTCTCTTTCCTTTTTTTTTTTGTTTTGTTTTGTTTTTTAAAGAAACAGTTTTTTAAACTATTTCTAGGTTTGTGAATGTGAAGCCCCAGGCCGCAGGGGGCAAGGGGCCAGGTGCCCCCCCACCAGCTGAGAACAAAATGTCTATGTGGGTGTGGGCCCCTGGCCAGCTCCCTCCAGCCCTGGAGAGGAGGACAGGCTGAGGAGGCCAGGCCGAGCCCCTGGAACCATCCCGTCCTGTATCATATATGTAAATACTGTGAGGTGAAGCCCCCACCTGTCTCTAAGACCCCTTGGCGGTGAGGGCATCACCTCACCCCACCCCGCGTTTCTGTACCTTCCTCTCAGACACCGTTACTGTAAGCTTGCAGGCCTCAACTGTGGCCAAGGCAGGCCCCGCTCTCTCAGGCCCTATGGGGTCAAAGGCCTTGGGCCCATTCACCCCAAAAAAAAAACCCAGTGTGGGGGCGAGGGAAGAGAAGGGCTCGCCCAGAGCCACTGCTGGAAAGTAATTAACTCTCCAAAGGTCACCCCCCCACCCCCTACCTGGTCGAGCCTTCATGGTCTCTGCCCTGAGCCCCCCATAAGTGGGCATTGGGGGTGGGCACTTTGGGAAGGGGCGGACCCCAGGGGAAAGCAAAGGGCTTCTCAGGGAACCCCCACATTCTCTCACTGAAGTTCCCCACTGGGATGGTCCCGTGGCCAGAGCCCCAAGTCCCTGGGCACTCTTCAAAGGAAAAAGAGGCTCAGGTCATGACTGCATGACCAGCGAGTGACCAGGTTGGCGTGGTGGGGTGGACAGCCCCCCCGCCACGTCTGCCCGCGTCCTCTCCCCCAGGTCTGGGGCTGGGAACCTAAGCTCCCTTCCCCACCATAGTCCCCTCCCCTGAAAACCCCCTTTGGAGAGTTAATTGTCTGTGTGAGGTGCTTTACCTATTAGCCCTGAGAACACAAAGCAATAATCTTTGTTACTGAGATGCGCGGCTGTTTGTGGTTTTTATTTTTTTTTAATGTTTCCTAATAAAAGAGAAGCTGCATTTTATTGGTTTTTATTTTTAATTTTCTACACACTTGAGCTGAGTCATGAGACTTAGCTTTCCTCTCCTCCCCTTCCTGTGATTCCTCCCACCCCACTGGGCCCACCCATGGGCTCAGGGCCTTGGAATTCCGTTTTCTGATTTGTTTGGGAAATTTTTTTAAAAAGATGTTACACGGTGTTTCGAAGCCAGCAAGTTACCACCCTCCGGTGTCTCTTCTCTCTACATCTGTAACTTCTTTTTCCAGGTTTTATTTTCAGTTTTGAATTCCTAATAAATTATTTGAAAACGGGCCTGAGCTTGTGTCTTGTATCTTCCTGTGCGTTCAGAATTCAGTATGCCAATGATACCCTGTTTTCCCTTGACTTCTGTTTTCCTCCTGGAATAATCTTCACTTTCCTGTCGACCCAGCTCCCATCTCCAATTTCTTGACCAGCCTCAAAACTTAGTGTTGATGACGAGATACCATTTTATACCCAGTAGGATGGCCATTATCAGAAAATAACAAATGTTGGTGAGGATGTAGAGAAATGGGAACCCCTGTTGCATTGCTAGTAAGAATGTAGGATGGTGCAGTTACTGTGGAAAACAGTTTGGCAGTTCTTCAGAAAGCTAAACATCAAAGTACCATATGATCCAGCAATTCCACTCCTCAGTATACAATCAAAGGAATTGAACATAGGGACTCAAAAAGATGCTGTGCACTAATGTTTACAGCAGCATTATCCACAATAGCCAAAAGATGGAAGCTATCCATGCATCTATCAACAGATGAACGGATAAATAAGGCCTTTCCATACAGTGGAATATTATTTAGCCATAAAAAGGACTGAAGTACTGCTATGTGCTACAACATGGATGAACCTTGAAGAATTAGGCTAAATGAAAGAAGCCAGACACAAAAGGACAAATATTGTATGAGTCTACACAGTTGAGGTACCTATTAATAGAATCAGCAAATTCATAGAGACAAAGTAGATTAGAGGCTGGGGAGGAGGGAATGGGGAGTTGGGGAGTTAGTTATTGCCTAGTGGTTACAGAGTTTCCGTTTGGGATAATGAAAACATTTAAGAAATGGATTAAAAAGTGGGCGAAAGAACTTAACAGACATTTCTCCAAGGAAGATATAAAAATGGCTAACAAACACATGAAAAGATGCTCAACATCACTCATTATCAGAGAAATGCAAATCAAAACCACAATGAGGTACCACTTTACACCAGTCAGAATGGCTGCCATCCAAAAGTCTACAAGCAATAAATGCTGGAGAGGATGTGGAGAAATGGGAACCCTCTTACACTGTTGGTGGGAATGCAAACTAGTACAGCCACTATGGAAAACAGTGTGGAGGTTCCTTAAAAAGCTGCAAATAGACCTGCCATATGACCCGGCAATCCCACTGCTGGGCATATACACCGAGGAAACCAGAATTGAAAGAGCCACGTGTACTCCAATGTTCATCGAGGCATTGTTTACAATAGCCAGGACATGGAAGCAACCTAGATGCCCATCAACTGACGAATGGATAAGAAAGCTGTGGTATATATACACAATGGAATATTACTCAGCATTAAAAAAAAAATTCATTTGAAGCAATTCTACTCAGATGGACGAAACTGGAGCCCATTATCCAGAGTGAAGTAAGCCAGAAGCAAAAACAACAATACAGTATATTAACACATATATATGGAATTTAGAAAGACAGTAATGAGAACCCAACATGGGAGACAACAAAAGGAACGCAGATGTATAGAATAGACTTGTGGACTTTGTGGATGAGGGTAAGGGTGGGATGAGATGGGAGAAGGGCATTGAAGCATGTTAATTGTCATGTGTCTAATCAATCGCCAGCCCAGGATTGATGCTTGGGACTGGTGCAGCGAGATTTCCCGGGGGGGAGGGAGGAGGGAGGGGGGACCCGGAGGGGAAGCATATGTAAACCCACGGTGATATCATAACAATGTATGGCTAAAACAATAATTAAAAAAATAAAAAATAAAAATAAAAAATAAAATCTTAAAAAAAAAAAAAAAGAAATGGATTGTGCATAACATTGTGAATATAATTAATGCCACTGGCTTGTACACTGAAAAATGATAAATTGGGAAGAGGCTGTAAAAAATGGTAAATTTTGTTATGTATTTCTGGCCACTTTTTTAAAAAAAGCTTGGCATCGGACCCCTTACTCTCATGTGCTCAGTCGTGTCTGGCTCTTTGCAGCCCCATGGACTATATAACCTGCCAGGCTCCTCTGTCCAAAGAATTTTCCAGGCAAGAACACTGGATCGGGTTGCCATTTCCTACTCCAAGGGATCTGTTAAGTCTCCTGCATTGGCAAGCAGACTTTTTACCACTAGCACCACCCTTACCCTGGTTTACCTTAAACTCAGAATCCTAAGAGGGTGAAGGAGGAAACCCAGCTCAGGTGGGCGTGGGTAATCTCTAAAAGTTAAGATGTGGTGGTTCCAACACCTGGCTCCTCCCTTTCCTAGCTGAGGGTCCTCAACCTCTCTGAGCCTCAATTTTCTTGTCAATGGGAATGATATAAAAGGCCACATGATAAGATTCTGTTTATGTGAAATAGCCAGAAGAGGTAAATCCATATGAGATAGAAAACAGATTGGTTGGGGCTGGAGGGAGAGGGGCAAAGGGGAATAAACTCTTAATGGTTAAGGGATTTCCTGTGGGGTGATGAAAATACTTTGTCATTGAAAGTGGTGGTGGCATGACATTGTGGATCTAATAAAAGCCACTGGATTGGTCACTTTGAAATGATTACTTTCTAATGTGTAGAGGAATTTCACCTCAACAAATTTAAAAAGAGAAGGGCAGCAGTAACTCAGTGGTTGTTAATTAAACAGGGAGGGCAGACGGGGGATTCAACACCAGGCAAGGCACAAAGTAAGTGTTTAGTGAATAGTAGCTGCTGTGAATCCCAAGGTTCCTCCAGGTGATTGGGGGTGGTTCCCACTGGCTCCCACACTCATTCAACAAATATCCCCTTAGCATCGACTGTGCATGCATCACTGTTAAGAACCGAGAGGGTAACCAATCTGTTCTGCTTTGCCAGGGACTTTTCTGGTTTGAAAACAGGAAACTCTGTGTCCCAAGAACTCTTCAGTCCTTGAGGGGGAAAATAATCAGAACAATTATTCACCTGAAGGCAATGATTTCAGTTCGGTGTATAAAGGGGTCGAGTTGTGCTAAAATCTGCAAGAAGGGTAAGAATTAACTAGGCTAGGCTCACAGGGGAGGAGCGTACCAGGAGGAGAGGTCAGCAGTTGCAAAAGCCGTGAAATGGGAGAAAGCACAAGGACTTCAACCAGGGGCCGAGAGAAGGCCCCCTGTGGCTGGAGAAGAGGGTATTCACCCCACTCTGGGCTGAGAGGTAGGTAGGGGCTGAGGAAACTGGGCCTCTAGGCTGATTTTGTTTCTTATAGAAGAGCCATGGGAAGGTGTGAAGGGTTTTAGGCAGTGGGGTGAGAGGCTGATGATGTGATGTAATCGGGTTTCCATTTGAACATAGGGAAGAGATTTGAGGAATGCCATTGCGGAGGGGAGCACAGGGTCACTAAGGAGGCTGCTGCAACCATCTGGGCAAGAGATGCTGGGGCAGGTACCAGGTATTGGAGGTTGGTGTGGCTTGAGAGCTGGACTTACAAGGGACTAGAAGGGAAAGAGAATGAGGAGAGGGAGTATGGGGAGAGTTCCTGGGTTTCTGAAGAAGGTCAGCTTCCTTGGTGGTTGTGCTCAGTTTGAGAAACATTTCCAGCTGAGCCCAGATGTCCTGGAAACAGAGTGATGAGAGAGGGGGATGGGAAACAGCCCCTTAAGGTGACCCCAGCCAAGTTAAACCCAGTCCAGTGTTACCTAAGGCTTTCTGGGAACTGCCCAACAGCCCACGTTCTGGGCTCAGTGGTGGATTATGAGGCAAGAACATGCAGGTTCAAATCCTATTTCCATCACTTTCCAGTTGTGTTGACTTTGAGCCAGAACTTAAGTTCTCTGAACCTGTTTAATCATCTATAAAAACGAGATGACGACAAAAATAACAACTCTGTCAGAAGATGGTTGTTAGGATGGAAAACAACATAACCCTCTTTGCCCAGGGCTGAACAGACAGAAGCACTCAGTAAATGGTAGGTGCGCTTAAGCATTTCCTAGAAGCAGGAGCCGTGTCCTCCAGGGGCTGGGCAGGTGTGACCTTGCTAGAGTGTGGGTATGTCATCACCTGAAGGAATCAAGAAGCTATACTTAGCCATTCTTTCCACTGGAGAGTGTGTTTTTCCCAGGCTGGGAGAAGCTGTGCTGTACACACCTGTTCAAGGGCAACAGCAGGTCAGGGTGCAGATCCTAGGGGGCCTGGTGGGCAGCCTGGTGGGCTGCCAGGTCCATCCCTCTGCCACCTCCGTGTCCCCTGCAGAGGTCTGGATTGTCACATTTACCTCGTCTCTTTCCAGGGGGAGAGGGTTCCGGTAGCAGTCTGACCCCTGTCCCACTGGCTTCTTTGCTTAAGCCCTGGCACGAGTTGCATGTGGGAGTTTGTCCAACATGCCCTTGTGGAAGACTTCCAGCTGGCTGGGGTCACAGGGAGGGGAGCAGGCAGTACTAAACCTCCTTCTGGCCTCCAGGGGCCTTTGACACTCCCACCTGCTACTACAATTCCCTGTTGTGAGGTGACATTGCAGGATCATGAGTGCCAGATCCAACTCACAGCCTGCTGTGTGACATTGGAGCAGTCACTTAACCTCTCTGAGCCTCCATCGCCTCTGTAAAGTGGAGGTCATCCTTGGACCTGCCTCAGAGGACTGTGCCAGGTTCTTAGCATGCAACTGGGACTAGTTAGCGGTCAGTAAATGGTAGTTAGTACTATTAGCCTTAGAGGATTTTTATAGCATCAGCTACTCCTCCTTCTTCAGATCACCCCCAAACAGCAGCAGTGCCTATTCTCGGCTCTGTTCTCAGCCCCAAGGAACCCTACACAAGAGGGACTTAGCATTTTGTGGGCCACGACTTCCCTTTTCCTGGGCAGCCTTCACTCATTCTGAAGAGGCAAACGACTTGCCAGGCTGAAGCAGGGTCCTGAATTAACCCTGTTCTTCTTCCAGGAGCTCTCCCAGGTCCCCTCCCTACACCTCTGGGCCGGTTCCGGGAGGTGCTGCGACACCCTGAGGGGCACTATTCAGTAGAACCTTCTGTGACGGTGGAAACGTTCTAAGTTCGTGCTGTTCAAAACCACAGCACCCAGCCATGTGTAGCTGTCGAACACTTGCAATGTGGCTGGTGGGACCGAAAAGCCAATTTTCAATATTATTTGATAGTAATGAACTTAAATAGCTACTTGTGGCTAATGGTTACCACAGCCATTGACTATGGTACACTGGTATGCTCACTGGCTAATGGACTGATGTAGAATATCTGCAGGCAAGTAGGAAGAGAAGGGTGGTGAAAACCCTGGATCAAATAGGGGCAGAGTCAGGCCCAGGCAAATAAAGCAATTCCCCTTTCTGGGCCTCAGTTTCCCCATCTGCTTACTAAATGCTGTTTCAGTGTTATCGCATTAGCTGAAGGACCTTTTTCTGCGGTTCTTGGGCTTGAAATGAAACCAGGAAGCTCTTCCAGACGGATTTCTTCTTTCTTGCCCCCAGTACCTGCTCAAGGGCAAAGTACAGAGCTGGAATCCTGGGGTGCATGGGTGAGCAGAGGTCACAAGAGTCAGAATTATCGATTCTGCTCTGATTCATGTGACATAACCTAACACAACCTTGCCAAGGGCAAATGGAGGTGTCTCAGTGGGAAGAGGCAGGTGTGGGTTCGTCTTGGCATGGCCATTCCCAACCTCACCCCAGGCTGAATCTCATCTAGAAGTTCTCATCTAGAAAGCGCCCAAGATGCATTCCAAGACAAGAGATGATCAAACCCAGCATGGCCATGGGACGAAAACGGCACTTTACCTCCATGACCCTCCTCCCCCAAACCCATAGCCATCCCCCAGTCTTACCATGAGAAAAACATGAGACAGATTCCAAGAGAGGGACATCTCATGATACACCTGACTAGTATTCCTCAAAATATCCAGGTTCAGGGGGCTTCCCAGCGGTAAAGACTCCGCACTGCCAATTAAGAGGACATGGGTTTGACCCCTGGTTGGAGCCGCCAGGCTCCTCAGTCCATAGGATTCTCAAGGCAAGAATACTGGAGTGGGATGCAATTTCCTCCTCCAGGAGATCTTCCTGACCCAGGGATCAAACCCATGTCTCCTGCGTCTCCTGCATTGCAGCCGGATTCTTTACCACTAGCACCACTTAGGACGTCCAAAATAATAGTAAGTCATGTCTTACAAAGTGAACTTCACCTAAAAAATGTTATATAGACCTTTCATATGACAGTTGTAAAATTCTTTTTATTCTACAAGTCAGATCCAAGCCTTTATAATTCCCAAGTCCAGGGTTTTCTTACAAACCCAAGGTAGGGGACTGGGAGAGGGAGGGGTATTGCTGGAGTGGGAAAAAAAAATTCAAGGTGTGCCTTAGAATCAGATGTACCTAAGGTGGAGCCCCTGCTTTGCATTTGCTAGCTGTGTGATCTGGGGCAAGTTGCGTCACCTCTCTGAGCCTGTTTCCTCAACAGCAAAGTGCATGATTGATGGGAACTTTTCCATGAGACCCACAGCCCAGACTCAGGCTCGTGAGAGGACCTGGAGGCAATAGTCACTTCCTTCCCATCCCCCTTCTCCCAGTTGTTCAACGAGGCTGACAGCCACCCCTCCACACACACACACACACACAAAATGTGTGGACTGAGTAAAAAGGGGTGGGTAAAATAAAAGAAAAAGAAGAGAAAAAGAAACACACACACACACAAGGGGCGGGTATGAGGGTCAAAATTCCAAGGTGTGCAATTCCACAAATAATCCCTTTCATTCAAAAGGACAGATGACAAATACGCACACTCCTTCCAAGGACCCCTGGCTGGCAGGGCTTGCCTGTTGCTTGGGATTATTTCTGCAACAGACTCAAGGCCAACTCAGAGTCAGCAGGGAGCAAAGCAAACACACAGTCTTATCTCAAGGCAGCAGGGCAGCTATAAGGAGGGAGCCCATAGTGACATCAGTTTTTGCTCACCAACCTGACAAAGGATGAGACTCCTGGTGTTGGCCGCTCTGCTCACAGGTAGGCGAGTGCTCTCAGCCACACCCCTTCCTACCCTGGGATCTCTCTCCTCTGCAATGGGGGCCAGAGGTCACAGGGATGGCCAGACCTAGGGTCTTTTTCAGGGCTCACCATGGGGCTTAAGAGCTCCCATATTGGGTCCCCTCAAATCCCCCTCGATGGGCTTTCCAGGTGGCACTAGTGGTAAAGAACCCAGCTGCCAATGCAGGAGACCTAAGAGACAAGGGTTAGATCCCTGGGTTGGAAAGATCCCCTGGAGGAAGGCATGGCAACCCACTCCAGTATTCTTGCCTGGAGAATCCCCAAGAAGAGAGGAACCTGGAGGGCTACACTTCACAGGGCCACAAAGAGCCAGACACGACTGAAGTGACTTAACACACACACACACACACAAATTCCCCCATATCTGGCATCTTCTCCACCTTTAGGTCTAAACTCAGATGACCCCTTACCTTCCTTGTTCATCCAAGCTAAGAACACTCCTTCTCCCTCCCCCTGGAGTGGGCTGCTATTCCCTTCTCCAGGGGATCTTCACAACCCAGGGATGGAACTGGTGTCTCCTGCATGGCAAGCGGATTTTGTACCACTGAGCCATGGCCTTGGTACAAGGGCTTCTCAGTGCCTGTCTTGGCCTGTAGCATGTCTCTTGTTGATTCATTTCATTTTTTATCTCATACCCACACCTAAGCCCGGACTCCTTGAGAGCAGTGATGGTGCTGTTCGCACCATTTAGTGAATGGATTAATAGAATCAGAATTACCTAGAATTCAAATCACACCTCATTCAGCCATTATTCATTCATCCAACATTGATGGTATCAGAGTCTCTAAGGTATCAGGCTCAGGGTTGAGACTGGGGACTCAGCCATGCTCCCTGTATGGGGGTGTGCTCATGCACTCGAGCAGTACTCATGTGCAGGTCTGGCCTCTGTAAAGAGCAGAACCAGCAGGATCAGAGAGAAAGAAGGAGGAGGGAAGCAGGAGAGGGGTCTGGAGAGGGGCCAAGGCAGCCAGGCCACTCCTGTCTGAGCACAGCTCCACCACTTCTCCGGGCTCCACTCCTGGATGTAGCCGCTGTCAGCTGCCACCGTGGAGGCTGCTCTTGAGAGAAAGTGACCAGCTGCCACCCTTCCTGAGCCCTGGAGCCTAAGCACTTGGAGCGACTCCAGTGTCCACAGCATATCAAGGACAGGAAGGGCCAGGCATGGGGCACAGAGACGACACTGGGAGCCAAAATCACTTAGCACCATCTTTACGGCACCAAATCTCACAGGCAGGCCTCTACACCTGAAGTAAAGGGGTCCTGGGGACTTAACACTGGTGGTCCAGCGGCCAAGACTCTGTGCTCCCAATACAGGGGCCCAGGTTCGATCTCTGGTCAGGAAACTAGACCCCACATGCTGCAGCTTAAAATCCTGCGTGCTACAGTGAAGACTGGTCGCAACTAAGACCTAGCAGGGCCAAATAAGTTTAAAAGAGAAAAGAGGCTGTCCTGTTGAGAATGGAGGCCACACAGGCCTCCTCACCATTCTTCACACTCCTGGCCCCCCTCAACCTTGTCATCCCCCAACTCAACCCCCCATTTAGATTCCCATACTGTGCTCCAATTTTGCTGCCTTCTAACACAATATCCGATTCCTTTATTTATTACCTTTATTGCTTACTGTTTTTTCCTGCACTAGATCATAAGCTCAATGAGGTTACAGATTTTTTATTTGTTCACTGATGTGTCTCCAGGGCAGTGACTAGCATATAGTAGGTGCTCAATAAATATTTACTGGATAAATAATGGAAATAGTTTAAAATTATCACATAGTCACACAAGAACTAGTACACAAATGTTCACGGCAGCACTATCCATAAAGCCAACAAGTAGAAACAACCCGAATGTGCATCAAATGGTGAACTAAAAAAATGTGATCTGCCCACACAATGGAATATTAATCAGCCATAAAAAGGACTGAAATGCTGATATCTGTGATAACAAGGATAAAGCTCAAATCATATGTGAAGTGAAAGAAGCCAGTCACAAAAGGCCATATATGGTATGATTCCATTTACATAAAGTGTTCAGAATAGGCAATTACATAGAAACAGAAAACAAATTAGTGGTTGCCAGAAGGGAGGAGGGGAAGGGGAGTGATTATTGATGGGCAGAGAGCATCCTTTTGGGGTGATGAAAATGTTCTGGAATTAGTATTGATGGCTGCACAATTCTGTGAATATACTGAAAACCACTGAATTGTACACTTTGGTTAAAATGGTGAGTTTCACGTTTTGTGAGTTGTTTAGAAATTGCCTACTCACTTTACCAGGTTCCTGTACCCAGCTCTTTTCAGAGGAGGCAGCTGATGGGAGGTCAGGGGGACAGCATAGGGCCTGCGAGAGCAAGCAGGTAGTAAGGTCCCTGGGGCACCGGCAGCCAACCAGGACGTATTTGAACTCTGGCTGTGTCCTCCTGCAGTGGGCGCTGGCCAGGCTGGCCTCAACTCGAGGGCGTTATGGCAGTTCAATGGCGTGATTAAGTGCAAGATCCCCAGCAGTGAACCACTGCTGGATTTCAACAACTACGGCTGCTATTGTGGCCTGGGTGGATCAGGGACTCCTGTGGATGATCTGGACAGGTGAGTTGCTCTGCCGGGAAAGTATCCCTGAGATGGGGGTAGGACACAAGACAAAGGTCTCACGAGGCACACACACACACACACACACACACAAAGATTTGCTTATTTGCTAAAGTAACACATGTTCACCTCTTAATCCACGGGAGTAGAAAGCTGAAGGTTGGCGGGGAGGGGTGTGTGTGTGTGTGTGTGTGTATGTCTGTGTGTGTGTGTGTAGGGAGGGAGGGTGTGTGTGCAGGGAGGGAGGGTGTGTGTGTGTGTGTGTGTGTGTGTGTGTGTGTGTGTGTGTGGGAGGGTGTGTGTGCAGGGAGGGTGTGTATGTGTGTGTGTGTGTGTGTGTGTGTGTGTGTGTGTGTGTGTGTGTGTGTGTAAATGTTGCCCTCTAGTGGCAGGACTTTGCAACACAAAACATGACTGCAAGGATTCAATCTTCCAGCCAGGGTGAAACCATCACTGCCTCTTCAAAATATAGGCTAGTGCTGTACTCCTGCAACCATTTAAAAATCGTCTTCAATAAACATCAGAAAAAGAATTACTGTTTTCAAGCCACAGGACCAGTACCTCTCAGAGCAGGTCATCTAAAACATCCCCACCTGTTCCGAGGGAGCAGGTTCAGGCTGATGTGCTGCCCTACCCACGCTCCTGCCTCAGCTCTGTTCCTCCCCTTCTCCAGGTGCTGCCAGACACACGACAACTGCTACAAACAAGCCAAGAAGCTGGACGGCTGTAAAGTCCTCGTGGACAATCCCTACACCAACAGCTACTCATACTCGTGCTCTAACAACGAGGTCACCTGCAGCAGTAGGTTTACCCTCCTGTTGGCTGTTAGTGGGCATGGAGGGAAGTAATAGTAATGACAGCCACCACTGACTGATCATTTTCTTGGTGTCAGGCAGTGTCTCCTTTAATCCTTGAAACAATCCTATGGAATAGGTACTGTTATTATCCCCATTTTACAGATGAGGAAACTGAGGCTCAGAAGGCTGGACCAATTGTCCAAGGGCATACAGCCCCATAAGTGGTGGTGTTTGGTTTTTGAACTTAGGTCTGTATCACTCCAAAACCTCTGCTTTTAACTGCCAGGCCATACTGCCTTTTTATTGCATAAAAAGAGCTTAGAACTCCCACATATCAGGCTTTCATTATATGCCAGGTACTAGGCAAGGTGTGGGTATGTGATAGGTTTTATTAAACCCATTTTACAGGTTAGGAAGCTGAGGCCCCAAAGTAGTCACTTGCTCCAAATCACACAATCTATGAGTGGTAAGGCCAGCATTTGAACTCGGTTCTTCTGATTTTAAAGGCTTGGATCTTAACCACTAAGTTGTGTAGTGTTCATGATGAAACATGTCCCTCCATGAAGACAGTTCTGGAGAGCAAGACAATTCAGAGAGGTGTAGGGTACTATCTTGTGAGACCAGCATTCTAGATTTTCATTGTCCTTAATTTTGCAATCACAGATACATCCCAATTTTTGAAAACTGTACTAACAACACTGGAATCACCATAGTCCAACTCCCAAAGTGCCAAGAAAAGATTGACCTGGCACCCCATCACCCTAAGAAGTAAACAGTCTCATGCCTCTGTGTTCCTTTTAACCAGGGATCCAACCCCTGCAGGGAAGGCGCAGAGTGCGCTGGACCACCAGGGAATTCCTTCAACCTGTTCCTTTAAGTCATATACACATTCTCTCCATCTCTCCAGCATTTTCTCTTTTCTCTCTGCTTTATTTTCTCCACAGAATTTCCTAACAGCGGACATATTAGTGTTATTCCTTCATTCGCTGTCTATCCAATAGAAAGGATTCACAAGATCAGAGGTTGTCCTATTCATGTCTGTGTCCCCAGAGTCTAGATGAGAACCTGGAATCATAGGTGCTCTCGATGTGAATGTTTGATGAATGCACAGTCTAGATACAATCTTTTTTTTTTTATTATTGTTTTTGCCATACATTGTCATGATATCACCATGGGTTTACATATGCTTCCCCTCCGGGTCCCCCCTCCCTCCTCCCTAGATACAATCTTGCATTCTGTGTTTTTCTCACTTACCACCACGTTCTGACCATGTTCCATGGTCTTACAGTCTTCCTTATTACTTCTTTCAAAGCTGCAGAGAATAGCTTCATCTGCTTACACAGTCCGCTGGTAACAGAGATTTCAGCTGTGCTCTACTTCAGAAAACCAGATATATGGGAAATCATATTTTTGCCCTGAAACTTGATCAGTAAGAATTTCTGTCTATGGATTCTGGACTCCTTTACGAATCTGCTGAAAGCTATAGACACTCTCCCCAGGGAAATACACACACCACACACACATGTTTGTAAATAATTTATTTTTAATGCAACTGTCTTCTTCCCCTACAAGCAGGTCAAGAAGCCTGCAGCAGAAGGCACTGATTCAAATTATAAACAATAACTTGCTAGACACACACTACTATATATAAAATAGATAAATAACAAGGACCTATATAGCACAAGGAACCATATTCAATATCTTATAATAACCTATAATGGAAAATAATCTGAAAAAGAAAATATAAATGTATAACTGAATCACTTTTGCTGTTCACCTGAAACTAACACGACACTGTAAGTCAACTAAACTTCAATAAAACAAAATTAAAAGAAAACAATAACTCGCTAAATAATTATCTCATTAGGCACACTTTATAATCTAATTAAGCACTAATTTATGCTTAATGAGTGGTTGAGGAAAACATTCGTGATTTTCAAAAGGAGAGACAAAACCTTAATAAGATTATTGAAGGTAAGCAGATATACATGATTAAATTATGGATAATAAAGCTGAAATGTATTTTAAATGTTATCTGCATTGTTTCTTTTGGTTACAAAAGTAAATGAGGTCAAAATAGTATAATTTCAAATTCCCCAGAAATGTATGTCATAGACAGCAGTGGGCACTTATAATCCTAACACCCAAGAAAACCAGTTAGATATATTGCACTTCAGATTTTTTCAGCAAATACTATGTACTTTTTACTGTTAATAAAATACCCTGGAAACATTTCCACATACTCTATTGTAACGACATTCTGTAACCTTAAGAATATGTGCTTTAAAGTAGAGAAATTGGCTTACAAAACTTCACTAAGTTGAAATGTAAAATATTTTGCTGCCTTGAGTGTTTTAGTATTTCCCATACGATTTGCAGTTGCTTATCTATGTTATCAGCGCTCTGTGGTTATATGGGTTTTAAAAGCAGTGAGTTCATTCAGAAGTGTGAAACAGAGAACGTCCCAAAAGCAGCTATCATACCTTAGGGTCACCAGATAAAATAAGCTGCCCAGTTAAATTCGATTATCAGATAGACAAGAAATGAGTTTTTTCAAGTCTGTGTCCCAAATAGTGCATTTATTGTTGATTTGAAATTCCAGCATTTTTATTTGCTTTATCTGTCAACCCTAAATTTGCACCAGTGGAATTGCCAGAAGATTGTTTAATTTCATTCTTTCTGCCCCTGGATCGTACAAACCATGAACCGCCTTGACTCAGTCCTCTGTTCTTGCTCTATTCCAGGCCAAAACAATGCCTGTGAGGCCTTTATCTGCAACTGTGACCGCAAGGCCGCCATCTGCTTCTCAAAGGTACCATACAACAAGGAATACAAGAACCTGGACAAGAAGTACTGCTAGATCTGAGTATCTTCCCAGGAAATTAGGATTCCCTTTGGGCCCCATGGCTTTGACCTTATACCATGTCCTCCAATAAAGCACCTATTGAAAGGCTTCCTGCTTGGAGATTGTTTTATTCTCTGCCTACTGAACATGACTAAATTTCTTCCTGGTCCTTTGGAAGCATCATTCGTTCCAGACCTGGAAGTTGAATTAGAGGGACATTTCTAGGAAGTGAGTACCACGAGACCTGAATAATGATTAATAACCATGAATGATTTACTCTGTGCCAGAACTGTGTGTCTCTAAATTCTCTGGGCAGCCCTATAAGATTTAGACGCTATCAGCAAATTCTATTTTTCGAAGCTGAGCTTCAATAAGAAAGGTCATTCACCCACCGAGAGAGATGCATCTGGTAAAGAGCAAAGAAGGGATCTGAAGCCGGACAGTCCAACAGAACACCGGCTCTTAACCACACCCTGCCCTGCCTGAGGCGGTGGGCTCTTCAGTTTGAGTCAGACCTGCCCTCCTTGTTTCTCTGTCTTTTGCTTCCAACTGTGTCAACCATTTTTTTCCCTATAATTTCTTTCTAAACTCTACAAAGCCTTCACCACAGTCGACAAGCTGATGTGTGTGTGTGCGTGTGTGCGCACGCGCGTACATAGGCACGCACGGGAGAGAGAATTCTGGGAGAGCGAGGGGAATTCTGAGACAAGGGAGGCTGTGAGGGAATTCTGAGAGATGGAGGGTGAGAAGGAATTTGGGGAGGATAGGAGGGATTTCTGAGCAAGGGAATTTTGAGCAAAGGAGGGTGAGAGGGGATTCTGAGAGAAGGCGGGTGTGAGAAAGTTTGAGGGAGGGAATTCTGAGGGAACAGAACGGAAGTCAGAGGAAAATCTCTGAGAAGGAAAGTGAGACGGAATTCTGAGAGCAGGAGAGTCAGAGGGAATGCTGAGAGACGGAAAGTGAGAAGGAATTCTGAGACGAGAGTGAGAGAGTGAGGAAATTCTGAGTAAGGGAGGATATGAGGAAATTCTGGGAGAAGGAGGTCGAGAGGGAATTATGAAAGAAGGAGAGTATGAAGAAATTTGAGTGAGGGAATTCTCAGAGAAGGAGATTGAACGGGAATTCTGAGTGAGGAAATTCTGAGAGAAGTAGAGTGTGAGAGAAATCTGAGTGAGAGAGGGTGTAAGGGATTCCTGAGAAAAGTTGGGTGAGAGGGAATTCTGAGGGAGGGAAAATGCATGTGTGCTAAGTCACTTCAGACGTGTCTGACTCTGCGACCCTTGGACTGTAGCCCACCAGGCTCATGTGTCCATGGGATTCTCCAGGCAAGAATACCGGAGTGGTTTGCCATGCCCTCCTCCAGGGGATCTTCCCAAACAAGGATAGAACCCAAGTCTCTTCTGTCGCCTGCACTGACAGGCAGGTTCTTTACCACTAGTGCCACCTGGGAAGCCTGAGGTGAGAGAATTCTGAGAAGGGTGTGAGGGATTTCTGAGAAAAGGAAGATGAGAAGGAATTTGTACAAGCTGATTTTTTACATTGTAGTCTTAAAATATAATTAACAATAATAGTTTCTACTTCTTGAGAACATAGTATATATTATTGTGCTAAGTGTTTTCCGTGTCTCATCTCACTAAGTGTTCAAACCAGTTCTGTGAGATCCATACAACTGCCTCCAGTTTATGGGTGAGGAACTAAAAATTCAGATAAGTCAAATCACTTGCCTGAGATCACACAAAGGGCAGAGTCAGGATTTGACCAGATGTGTCTCTTTGGTGGGTTTCCCTGGTGGTGCTAGTGGTAAAGAACCCGCTTGCCAATGAAGGAGACATGAGACACGGGTTCGATCCCTGGGTTGGGAAGATCCCCTGGAGCAGGGCATAGCAACCCATGCCAGTGACAGAGGAGCCTGGCAGGCTATAGTCCATAGGGTCGCAAAGAATCGGACACAACTGAGGCAACTTAGGAAGCATGTAAGTCTCTTTGATAATGTCTGAGCTGTTAACTAAGTCACTCAGCCAAGTTTCTCTACAAAGGTTTATTACTACACTGGCAATGAAATTCACCAGAGAGAGTGGAGAGGGCACAGAAGAGAATTGAATTGGAAAAGCAAAGATGAGAAAGGACCATGTGGACTCTGAAAAGCCATGACTGAGCAGTTTTAAACCACTGGAGACTAACAGAATACTCACTACTGGGTATGTGGTAGGCAGCAAAAGAATGAATGTGGATTTGTCTTTGGTCCCAATTTCTCCTTCATTTCATTCCTCCATTCAAAGAATATTTATTCAATACTCACTCTGGGCCAGACGCTGAAGATACAGTGTATCTGGGATTGGCCTGAAGACAATGATTTATTGTTAGTAGCTGCCATCAGTTTAGTGTTCTGAGACTTTTTTTCCCCTTGCTTGTCAAACTGGCATATGCTGTGTAACATATGCTATGTTCTACCTTCCAGACTGTGCCAAGCATTTTGCACAATTACCTCCCTCATCCTCACAATAGCTCTATAGTTGAAGGTATTATTACCTCCCCATTTTACAGATGAAGAAACTGACTCAAAGAGGCAAGTCATCTGTCAAAGGTCACCCTCTCATAGATGGTATAGCTGACACTGGAACCCAAATCTGGTCATTTAGAGGGAAAATGCCATCACATCGTGAATTGCTGAAGGTAGAGTGAGGTGTCTTAATCACTTTCATATCTCTATCTGCCTCGTACTGTACCTGATATATAAGGCACTCAATGAATAATTGCTGAATGCTGAATTAAGTGTTGGTCATTAGTGCTCAGCACCTTTCCGCAGGCAAGAAAGGGACTGTTTTCAAAAGGAAATTCATCATTAGGTTGAATGTCTATTTTATACATATTGTGCTACAGTATCATTGCAAGGGACAAATAATTAAATGAGACCTGACCTCGGCCTTCAAAGAACTGTAAAGGTTACAATTTTTTTTTATAACTTTTTAGCTGCCTGTCTTGAGGGATCTTAGTTACCCAATTAGAGACTCAACCAAGTGCCCCCTGCATTGGCAGGGAGGGGTCTTAACCACTGGACTACTCCAGAAGGCCCTATAAATATCTTCCTTCAATGGAAGGAAACTGCAAGTCCCAGTTTGGATGAAATAAAAATAAGATTTTAGGGGACTTTCTGATTCTTTTTTTTTTTTTGGTTGATAAACAACAGAGTCCCCTGAGTACTCAAGCTGGGCTCTAAAAATACCCTCTTACGTAAAATCCTACCTCTTTTTATTATCCCAACGGTTGGGGGAGTGAGAACTCCTGTAACATATTCCTGTAACAATCTTAATGAGCATCTGCGGGGTGCTCACTACAGGAAATGAAACACTGGAAACACAACGCCTGGGATGATTTAAATGAATAAAGGCATAAACTGGACCGAGAGTAATGCAATGTCAGGATTAGGTATATCTCAGAAGCTACAGTATCTTCACAGAGCTTGGCACATCAACACACGTTCATTAAATAGTCTTTCACTGAAGGTGCAGCGACACTCAACTGTTTGCCGCAATGGAAGAAAAACCACGTGGCCGTATTTACCTTTTCTGATCACGTGATCGTGTGCTCCCAGGCCTGCCAATTTGCCGGCCACACTCCAGGGACGGAGGATTTCAGTAGCAAATGTAATTGGCTTTCTTGTGGCCACGTGGCTCTCGGTTCCTCTTTTCTATTGGTGAACAGTGGCCCAGCCTACCGCCGCTTACCCGGGCTCCGGCCCCGCCCCTCTCGCGTGGAGGCGGAGGGCGAGCCAGCGCAGGCGCAGTGGTCGGTGTCCGTGGAAGGCGGGGCTCCGAGTTCTAGAGTCCCGCAGGAAGGGGAGAGTAGGCGAGTCAAGTGTGAGAGAGGGTGACCTACACTCTAGGTCTCTCATTCTCTACACACATGCGCCTCCTTCAGCTCCCTCTGCTAGGAACACCTCCGTTGCGTTTATCCTGGGTGGGCACCAAGGGGACCAAGAAAGTCAGTCAGTTCAGGTCAGTTCAGTCACTCAGTCGTGCCCGACCCTTTGTGACCCCATGGACTGCAGCACGCCAGGCCTCCCTGTCCATCACCAACTCCCATAATTTACCCAAACTCATGTCCTTTGAGTCCGTGATACCATCCAACCATCTCATCCTCTGTCGTCCCCTTCTCCCCCTGCCTTCAGTCTTTCCCAGCATCACGGTCCTTTCCAATGAATCAATTCACATCAGTTGGCCGAAGTATTGGAGTTTCAGCTTCAGCCTCAGTCCTTCCAATGAATATTCAGGGATAATTTCCTATAGAAAGGACTGGTTGGATCCAACACCACAGTTCAAAAGCATCAGTTCTTCAGCACTCAGCTTTCTTTATAGCCCAACTCTCATATCCATACATGACTACTGGAAAAACCATAGCTTTGACTAGATGGACCTGTGTTGGCAGAGTTAATGTTACTGCTTTTTAATATGCTTTCAGGGTCATAGCTTTTATTCCAAGGAGCAAGTGTCTTTTAATTTCAAGGCTGCAGTCACCATCTGCAGTGATTTTGGAGCCCTCCCCCAAAATAAAGTTTCTGTCACTGTCTCCATTGTCCCCTATCTATTTGCCATGAAGTGATGGGACTGGACGCCATGATCTTAGTTTTCTGAATGTTGACTTTTAAGCCAACTTTTTCATACTCCTCTTTCACTTTAATCAAGAGGCTCTTTAGTTCTTCACTTTCTGCCATAAGTGTGGTGTTATCTGCATATCTGAGGTTATTGATATTTCTCTCAGCAATCTGGATTCCAGCTTGTGCTCCATTCAGCCCAGCATTTTGCATGATGTAGCCTGCATATAAGTTAAATAAGCAAGGTGACAATATACAGCCTTGACGTACTCATTTTCTGATCTGGAACCAGTCTGTTGTTCCATGTCCAGTTCTATCTTGCTTCTTGACCCGCATACAGATTTCTCAGGAGGCAGGTCAGGTGGTCTGGTATTCTCATCTCTAAGAATTTTCCAGTCTGTTGTGACCCACACAGTCAAAGGCTTTGGTGTTGTCAGTAAAGCAGAAGTGGCCACTGGACCATCAAGGGAGTCCCTCTTAAGACAAACATGTACACAAAAAGGAAAAGTGGCCCTGGGGAAGATCCGAGGGAGTCTACTCAAAGAAACACTCAATAGAAGACAGGTTTTGGCAGATGGGATGGCTTCCCATCTCATCATCGCCTCACTTATCCTACTGATAATGACTGACATTTGCTCACTCTGCCAGGCACTGTGCTGTGAGCTATACATGCATCATTAATTTGTTTAATCTTCATAGCCATCCAGTGAGGTAGCTCCTATTATCCTCATTTATAGAAACTGAAAATTAGATAAAACAACTTGCCCAAGTTCACCGAACTACTAACTAGCAAGACAGGGTTTTTAAAATCCAAGTCTGCCTATATCTAAGAATTTCAGTTCATTGTTGTATCCCTCCTCTAATAAACTGAGAACAAAGACTCTGCTTTCTTGAATGAGTTTAAATTTTGTTTTGTTCATGTGATATTAAATTAAAGAATTGGGGCCCTCCCTGGTTGCCCAGGGGCTAAAACTCTGTGCTCCCAATGCAGGAGGCCTGGGTGCAATCCCTGGTCAGAGAACTAGATCCCATGTGCTGCAACTAAAGCTTCTACATGCCACAACTAAGACCTGGTGCGGAAAAATATTTTTAAAAAAATTAAGGAAACAATCTGGATCTCAGAGGACCATCTTGAATCTTAACAAGAATAATATATCTGGAATTAACTATTATAGCTGGCAGCAACCTTTGCTGTTCTTCAGAGCAGGGTGAACAGGTCATCTTGGTTTTAGCACTGTAAGTCCTGCTTCAGGAAACTCCTTCAGTACTGGGAAATCTGGGGTGGCTGGTCACCCTACCCAGGAATGTTGCATTTTCTATCCATCCTGCCTTTGATCCTCTCAGGAAACATTTGGCATTCAATGAGGACTGACCTTGATGCATGCCCAAGCATCTCTGGTGTGATCATCTGAGCTGATACGTTGTAAAATACTTTGCACAATGCTTGGGATATAGCGTGTTCAACAAATGCTATTATTTAAGGGAGAGCTGAGAGGATACTCAGTTTTAACATCGTGAAAGAAGGAGTATGTATTAGTGGGAAGGAGATTTTGAGTATTCTGTGCTTGTTTGCCTTCATGACTTCTACTTAGGAAAACCGTGAGGACGTCCCTGATGTTACAGTGGATAAGAATCTGCCTTGCAGTGCCAGGGACACGGGTCCAATCCATAGTCTGGGAATGACCCCACATGCCTTGGGACAACTAAAGCCCATGGGGCCCAACTACTGAGTCTGAAAAGCCTGTGCTCTGCAGCAAGAGAAACCACAGCAATGAGAAACCCATGCACTGCAGAGAAGAGTAGCCTTCACTCACTGCAACTAGAGAATGTCTGTGTGCAGCAATGAAGACCCAGCATAACCACAATAAATAAATTAATTAAAAAACAAACAATAAAACTGTGATAGCAGAGCAGTTGTGGAAGCAACTAGGAAGGATATGAGTGAAAGTCACATCCAAAGCTGGATGGATGCAATTAGAACCATGTAACCAGGACAGCGACAAGCTGACAGTACCCACTAGTAGAAGTCTGTTAGTCCAACTTAGGGCACTTAAAGTGGGTTGGGAACTGCCAAGCTAGAAGAAAGCAAAAGATGCAAAGTAAGAGACATGAGAAGCATCAGCTTCAGGAAATGCCAGGTTCCTCTTGAGGCAAATTTTTTTGCAAAGAATTCCATCTCCAGGGGAAATAACAACCAAAATAAACATTCCTAAGGCCCTCAAGACTCGGTTTCATGAATTGTGCCAACATTAGGTAATAAAAGAGCCTGCCTTCTCTCCCTGGCAGCCTAACCTGGTCTCCACTGCCCACACTGTAACCATGCCTGGCCAGGGGTGTTGCTGACTTCCACTTCAGGCTAACTTCCTTCTAACTGGAATCTTCAGAGAAGCACTGCTGTCTAAAAGAACTGGGAGGAAGACCTACTCGGATTCTAGTCCTGGCTCTTTAAAAACTGTGGCCTTAGTTAAGTCTGGATCTTAGTTTCCCCAGAAACGAATCAGGGATGGACTAAATTTTCTCTCCTGTCATTTCATGCCTGACTCTGTGATATCTTTCAGTAAGAAATGAGGGTGGGCGAGGTAACACATCTTCTGTGAGCCACTTGAGAGCAAGGGGCTGTATCTTTGTAGCCTTAGTAGGTAAATACACTGTTGGTCAGTAACCATTTACGAGATTCATGGAGGAGAATGGCTTGGAATTCAAATGACCCAAATTTGAATGCAATTGTTGGTGGTACTGACTTTCAGTAACTGAGCAAATCTGGTTCAGAGCATCTTAATATCTCTAGATGCAAAAAAGCTGGAGTGAGATTTACAACAACCTTACGCCTCTCCAGAATTAATGAATGGTTATGAGCAAACCTATATTGTGCAGGTGAAAAGAAAGCTGTGTGTTTTCAATATCTTGGATTATCCCAGTTAACTGAAATTTGCTTTCTAGGCAGATGCAGGATAAATGTGTATTGCTTGCCCCAATTTCAGACAAAAGACTACCCAGAATAGGCTGTGAATCTTTCACCCGCTTCACTTTTTGATGAGATTGTGCAGAAAGCTTTAGCATGGGACAATGATCCTCTCTGGCTAACACAGTAATCAAACAAGGCTTGCTGCTTTCCTCAGCAGAAACAAATCAATTTAAGAACCCACTTGGGAATTCACTGTTTCCTCTCTACAGACCAGGTTCAAGGCCGGTCTCTTTCCAGCAGCTGAAATCAAGCAGAAATCCTTAGAGAACTGGGTCATAAAGCTACATTCACTTTCAGCTGATTAAAAAAATATAAAAGTACAACCCACATACCTGATGTGCTATTTTAAAAATGTTTCCTTTATTTCCTGGTTAGTAAAAAATTAATTCAGATTATTGCTCATCATTTTTTTTGAAAAAAAATGTATATCAAAATAATTCAGTTAAATATATTTAACCATTTGGAATTATAAATTAAGTCATTTCCTTCCCCCCTTACTCAGGATATTAGTGAGATCCCTAGGTTAGCACTCTGGAGGTCATTCTGGTTTACATATTTCCTGGGCTATTTCTTCTGCCTGATGAGATTTTTCAAAAAGCAGTTTTCCTATCAAAAGAAGCTACAAGTCCACCTTATGGGGCAAATCTCATCAGCCTGAAGATTTTAACTCCTGAGCTCTGAAACCTGCTGGGTTGAGATGGTCCTGCAGAGATGTTGCTTTGCCGCCCTCTGCAGGCTACAGTTGGTAAGCCTCGATCAGACAGAGGAAGCCGGGATCAATCTTTAGGGATCTGGAAAGAAATGAAACAAGTTAACGCCAAAATAAGCGGACAGTGAAGAGGAAATGGCTGTGTACATCAGTTCCCCATTCAAAAACCCACAGAATTTAGGGCATGTCACCTCTGTTAGGTGAAAACAGGATGTGAAAAAAACACTGTACTGCTTGATTCAACTTTTGTAAGATTTAGATTCAGCTACACCAGAATGTTAAATTTTGGTTATCTTGGTTGTGAGATTATGGGTATCATCTGCACTTTCCATAATAAATATATATTATTCTAGTCCTAATCATTAGTTAATCTAGTCACAATCACTAGGTCAAGGTGCTTGTGGACTCTTGTTTACCATGAGGGGCTACTCCATTTATTCTAAGGGATTCTTGCCCACTGTAGTAGATATAGTGGTCATCTGAATGAAATTCACCCATTACAGTCCATTTTACTTGGCCGATTCCTGAAAAAAAAAAAAAGTGACTGTGGGCTTCCCTGGTGGCTCAGATGGTAAAGAATCTGCCTGTAGTGTGAGAGGCCTGGGCTCAATCTCTGGGTCGGGAAAATCCCTTGGAGAAGGGAATGGCTGCCCACTCTAGTATTCTTGCCTGGAGAATTCCATGGACAGAGGAGCCTGATGGGCTACAGTCCATGGGATCCAGAAGAGTTGGACACAACTAAATGACACACTTTCAAAAGTGATAGTGCCAAGGGGACTTCTTGGGGGCTAGCAGTGTTCCTTGACCTTGATGCTCTACATCTTCATTAGAATAGTTTTTAAAAAGTAGTTGTACAGGAACTCTCACACATAGCTGATGGGGATGCAGCCACTTGAGAAAACACTTTGATAGTTTCTTACTATCAAAGAACTAAAAACTAAACATATTCTTATCATGTGATCCAGCAATTTCACTTCTTGGTATTTTCCCAAATGAGATGAAAACTTACGTCCACAGAAAATCTCCACTTTATTCATAGTTGCCAAGGAGTTGGAAACAACTAAGATTCCTTCAGTAAATAAACAATAAATACTGTGTGAGTAAACAGGGGGGAAGAATGTATGGGAACCTCCTGTACTTTCTGCTCAATTCTGCCGTGAACCTCAAAAAAATAAAATCTGTTTTTTAAAAAAAGTGGCTGTACTCCTCTGGGAATATATAAAAAACTATTGAATTGTATGCAGTAAATGATTGAACTGTATGATATATGAATTATATCTCAAAGCTGGAAAAAACCCTTTTTTTTTAAGTGGTTATACTCATAGGTGAATATAGACGTGAAGAGCTGATACCTGCTCCAATATGGGTGAATCTTGAAAACATTATATTAAGAGAAGATAGACACAAAAGGCTACCTACTGTATGAAATGTCCAGGACAGGCAAAAACAGGTTAGTTGTTGGCCGGACCAGGGGGGTGGGAAATGGGGAATCATTGTTAATGGGAACAAGTTTTCTTTCTGGGATGCTGAGAATGTTCTAGAAGTAGTGGTGATTCATGTGTAAACTTTATGAGTATATTAAGAACACATTAATTATATACTTTTAAAGTACACTTTTTAAAGGATGAACCTGATGGTGTGGGAATCATATCTCAATAAAGCTGTTATTTTTGGTAATGGGGGGAAAAGGCAATGGCAGATTTTGGAACACTGTCTTAAATAGCTATGTGCCTGGAATTAAAAAAATCATATGCTTTCCAACAATATCACTTAACGTACATCAAAAAATTAAGAGTGGTTTCATTGAAAAAACCATTTCACTTAAGTTTAAACCATTTCACTTAACCATTAAGAAACCATTTCACTTAAGTTTCAGTTAAGAATGGCCATACCAACACTTCCCTGTTGGTTCAATGGTTAAGAATCGTCTATCAATGCAGGGAACAGGTTTCGACCCCTGGTCCTTGAAGGTTCCACGTGGTGAAGGGTAACTAAGCCCATGCCACAACTAGTGAAGCCTTCCCACCTAGAGGTGGTTCTCGGTAACAAGAGAAGCGAACACAATGAGAAGCTCCTGCACCCCAGCGAAGAGTAGCCCCCACTCGCCACAACCCAGAGAAAGCCCCTGCAGCACAGCTAAAAATAAATAAATAATAATAATAAAATGGCCATCCTTTTTTTTTGAGCACACCCCTCAGCATGTGGGATTGTAGTTCCCCGACCAGGTATGGAACCCTGTTCCTGCAGTGAAAGCATGGTATTGGGCTTGAGTGGGAACTGGAATCTGGTATCTAAGAAGGCTTTTTACCCTTAGCAGCAGAATTCAAGTGAAAGCCCCAGTTTCCAGCTCCAGAACATCAGGCTGTGGTCAGCGTGGGTCTATTAAAGGCAGCAACTCTCCGCAACGAGAATCCAGTTTCAGAGACGCCAAGTCATCGGACCGCGTGGGCCCGATGTTCAGTATTGCAATGGGCAGCTTCTTCTCCCGGGCCGTGAGGATGAACCTGTAACCCGAGTACACCTTTCGGGGCAGAAGAGACAGGTAAGAGCTCTCTAGACGCAGGAGGAGCTAGACCAAATAGGGAGCCCCTCCAGGGCTCCCCAGGTGGCTCAGTGGTAAAGAATCTGCCTGCCAATTGAGAAGACACCAGTTTGATCCCTGGGAGAAGGAAATGGCAACCCATTCCAATATACTTGCCTGGGAAGTGCCACGCACAGAGGAGCCTGGCGGGCTACAGTCCATGGGGTCAGAAAGAATCAGACACGACTTAGTGACTAAGCCACCCCAGTACCACCACCACCAGGGCCCCCCAGCCTGCAGTCAGTTACCAGTACTAATAAGCCAGTTACCTGCAAGGAAGATCCCACCACCAGGAGGGAGTCGGCTTCTTTCACCCTCTTGTGTACAAAATCAACCGTGTCAGACTTCACCGTGTCCCCGAAGAAGACGACGTCTGGTTTCAGTGGGCCCCCACATCGAGAGCAGGACGGGACCCGGAAGCTCTGTACCTCCTCCTCGGTGAGAAAGACGTCGCCATCGGGAGCCAGGCCATGGGCCTCGGCACTCCAGGTGGGGTTTAGGACTTGGAACCGCTCCTGCAGTGCCCGTCGGGGAGTCTGCTCCCCACAGTCCAAGCAGAGGACCCTGAAACCACAGAGGAGGCCGACTGTCCTGGGGGGAGGCACAAAGCTGCCAGAGACCTTTCATCCCAGCCATCTCTAGCTCCTCCATCACGATGGCTTTCTCTCCCTGACACCCACCATTTCCCCCCATTTTATTAAGACCTTGTCACGACCTCTTTAGCTACCACCTTCCTTCCAGTGCCTGCCAGCCTTCTAGAACAACATGCATCTGTTTCCTCACTACCCACTCCCTGCTTAAATCTGCTGCAGCTCACTTTTATCCTTAACACAACTGCAAAGACGTTACCAGATAATCTCCTTAGTCCTGAAACCAGGGTTTTCCACCCCCTTTCATCTTCTGCTCTAATCATTTGCTGTAATTATCACTGCCCATAAAAACACTTTCCCAGGAGTTCCCTGGTTGCCTAATGGTTAGGATTCCAGGCTTTCACTGCCAGGTCCCAGATTTGTTTTAAAATATTTAAGAAGATGGGACTTCCCTGGCGATCCAATTAAGACCTCCTCGCTCCCAATGCAAGGGGCACAGGTTTGATCCTTGGTTGGGGAGTTAAGATCCTGCATGCCACACAGTGAGGCCAAAAAAAAAAAAAAATTAAGAAGAGATGGAGAGAAAGGATAAAGTAGACTTGATAATAGAGAAGGCAATGGCACCCCACTCCAGTACTCTTGCCTGGAAACTCCCATGGATGGAGGAACCTTGTAGGCTGCAGTCCATGGGGTTGAAAAGAGTCGGGGACACGACTGAGCGACTTCACTTTCACTTTTCATTCTCACGCATTGAAGAAGGAAATGGCAACCCACTCCAGTGTTCTTGCCTGGAGAATCCCAGGGACGGAAGAGCCTGGTAGGCTGCTGTCTATGGGGTCGCACAGAGTAGGACACGACTGAATTGACAGCAGCAGCAGCAGCAGACTTGATAAAACTCTTTGAATCTGGGTGATGGTACATGGGAGTCCACTATACGACTCTACTTCTGTGGATTTTTAAAATTTTCATCACAGAAAAAAACTTAATGAACCCACAGCCATCCCCAGCTCGTTCCCTGACACTACCTTAGCCTGAGTCCTTCTGGCTGACCTCCCTGAGCCACTCTTCCTAATCCTGTCCAGCCTTCCTCAAATGCTATTTTTATCATATTGCTTTCTTGCTCAGAAACCACCAACAGCCCCCTTTGGTCTCTCACAACAGTCCCAAATCAGCACTGCGTGATTTTCCAATACATCCAGGATTCGGGTCTGGCCTTCCCAGACAAGCTGATTTCATACTAGTCTCCAAGAAAACCAGTCCACATTCTACAAAAGTTCCCTTCATATGGCAAGCCCTCTTTCCCCTCATTTGTCAAGTCAAACCTGAGCTATTCTCCAGCCCCTATAAAAGCTTTCTTGATTACTCCGGTCTTCACTCACTGTTTCTCTGACCTGTAAAACATGTCTATCAAGGACCACATAAAATAACAGTCATGTGTGGAGTTGCTTGTCATTAAACCTGGTATTTTTGGGTCCTCCCAACAAACAGATTTCCAAATTCTCACATATAAAGCAGACCACGTTTTATATTTTGGTTTTGACCCCTGCACACCAGCAAGGAGCACATCAGTACACACCACATGTTGCAGGCACCCAATAAAGAGTTTACAATCTGTGGGCTGATTTCAGTTTACAGAGAACTTCTCCCAGGCTTAAAGATAAGGAAACAGGCTCCAATTAGCTACAAGTTACAACCAGGGCTATATATGTTCATTTCATCAGTCTTTATTGGGTCCTGGCTATCCTGTGATCTATGTGTCTAGGCACTGGGGACCCAGCTGTTTGTAGTACGTGCTGTTGGTGGGCTGTTCACAGTTCCCTGGGAACACTCACAGGCCACCTGCATACAGATCTCTTACAAGTGGCTTCCTAATTCTCTGGCCATAGAAGCTTTCCTGCAGGAGCAGAGTCAGTGTTAGGGAGTTAATTCTCCCAGAGTCCCCCTCCACCAATGAAGGATGGGAGATGATGGATAAACGGCCCAGGCCCCTTGATTTTCAGTGAGATGATTCTGAAACTGCTGTACAGAGGGCTCCTGACAGCCTTGAGCCCCAGCTGCCCCAAGCAGTAACCCATTCATTAGCATAACCTTTCCCTAGCTCTCCCATCTTCCTTATTTCACGTCCCATTCGCTCACTGTTTGCTAGGATCAACTCCAAAGTAAACAACTTCCTCCCAAATCATTTCCTCATGGTCTAGGGAAGACAGCAGTGATCAGGACGGCCAGGGTCCCTGCTCTGACGGGGCACACACTTCTGCATTCACTGTTTAGGTTTTCCATACCTGTGCATGCATCCGTGCAGTTCTGTTAGGCGCTGACTCCCCGCCTTGGTATGCAAGGCATCCACGTTTTGGGTCACCAACCAGTGCAGCTTTCCGAGTCTCTCCCAGTTGCTCAGAGCCCAGTGTGCAGGGTTAGGCTGGTGGGAAGAGAACTGAGGCCAGCCCACAAAGTTTCTAGCCCAGTACCGCTGGCGGACCGGAGCGCTCCGTACAAAATCCCCATGCTGGATAGGCCTTCGGTCCGTGCGGGCATAAAGTCCCACCTTTTCTGACCTGTAGTCGGGGATCCCTGACTCGGTGGAGACTCCTGCCCCAGTCATTACCAGGAGTCTCTTGGAAAGGGTGATGAAGCTTTGTAACTCTTTGACCTTCTCAGGGTCCAGAGGAGGACTTGGTGGCACGAATAACCCAGTGGATCCAAGTGAGCACTGCTGGCTGAGGCTCGCCCTCCAGAGGACTTTTGCTGTCCTTTTGAAAGTTAACCCAAAGCTCATCCTCATGCTAGAGAGAAAAGAAGCATTACAAGAGAAACTTTTTTTTTTAATTACTTGTTTTTTTATGTATTAATTTTTTTTTTTTTTGGCCACACAGTGCATCCCATAAGATGCAGGCACCTCCCCTGAGACCAGGGATCAAACCTGTGCCCCCTGCACTGGAAGCTCAGAGTCTTAACCACTAGACCGCTAGGGAAGTCCAGAAACTGGGTTTTAAAAATGAAGATAACCAAGAGAAGGGGGGGTGGGGCTAGATAGGAGGGGGGATTAAGAGGTACGGACTATTATCTATAAAATAAAAAAGCTACAAGGATATATAGTACAACACAAATATAGCAAATATTTTATAGTAACCGTAAATGGAATATAACCTTTAAACATTGTGAATTACTATGCTGTACACCTAAAACTTTCAACTAAATGTAAAAAAAAAAAAGATGGGGGTTTCTAAATATTTATTTGGCAGCACCAGGTGTTAGCTGCAGCATGTGGGATCACTCAGTTGTGGCATGTGGGATCTAGTTCCCTGGCTAGGAATCGAACCTGGGCCCCCTGCACTGGGAACATGGAGTTTTAGCCACTAGACCACCTAAAAATTTTAATTTAATTAAAAACCACACAAAACAGATGAGCAAATAATCAATAGGTGGAGTACATAAATAGCACAAGATTAACCAAGAACTATTCATGGTTGAAGATTTGTGATAGATCCACAGATGGGGGTTCATTACATTTTCTATCTCCACAATAAGAAATAAATCTTTTAACAGTGATTTCTTAGAGGAATGTTTGGACTGCAGATGCCCTAGCGTGCCCTGGACAGTGGAGGTACAGAAATGCCAAAAGCCATGAAAATGCCAAGAGCCAAGTAAAATGTTTATACCCATACTTTATAAGCTTAAGGGATATGATCAGAAAAATCAGAAAGGACTTCCTTGGTGGTCCAAGGGTTAAGACTCCCTGTTTCCAACGTAGGGAAACTGCAACAACTACTCCCCATTACACTGCAACATTCTGAGCCCACATGTTCTGGAGCTCAAGGGTCACATGGAAAGGAAGATCCCATGTGACACAACTAAGACTCAACGCAGCCAAATAAATATTTTTTTTTAATGAGAAGAAAGAAGAATGGAGAAGTTTGAAGAGAAGCTAAAATACGGAATATTTTGCCTCATCAGTAGACAAAACTCCAATATCTGGACAATATTAGTAATCATATAATATTTGGAGAAAACATATTTGAAATAAACAGACCTAGTGAACAAGGGCAGGTAACTTAAAACGTATACCTCCCTCATGTTGCCCTTGACCTAGACAAAAATGACAGCAAGAACACATGATTATCAACAGTACAGCAGTAAACAAGGGCTAAGCTTAGCCTAAACTTATATAGACAAACCTTAATTCTAGGCAAGAACTAAAAGGAAAGCTTGGGTAACATCCTTATTTGGTGCCCTCCTCCAGAGATTCTTCCTGATCCAGGGAAGCCCAAACCCAGGTGGCGTTTGTTAGTGGGAAAGAACCCGCCTGCCAATGTGGGAGACCCAAGAAACGCAGGTTTGATCCCTGGGTCGGGAAGATGTCTTGGAAAAGGAAATGGCAACCCACTCCAGTATTCTTGCCTTGGAAATCCCATCATCAGAGGAGCCTAGAGGGCTACAGCCCATGGGGTCACAGAGTCGGACATGATTGAGTGACTAAACAACAGCAACCTTGTTCACAAAATAAAACATTGTCCCCACACTAGACTATTTCATAATAGCCCAAGCCTATTTTGTCTTCCTGGTCTCCTAAGAGTCACAGCTCTCCTGTGCTCTGACCATCAGATGGGAATTAATTATGACTGGCAAATCTGCCAAGGATTTCTGCATCCAAGGGAAACTGTATATTTTGGTTTCCTTAAAAAAAAAAAAGAGGAGGGGGCCTCTAAAAAATAAAATCTATTTTAAAAAGGAAGGAGGTAAAATGATAAAGCAGAATTCTAACATACTATAAGAACTATTCTGTTTCTCCCAGTAATACCTGGCTGGTCAAAACTGAACTTCTTATAAACTTCAAAAAGTGAGTAGTTGGGACTTCCCTGGTGGTCTAGTGGTTAAAAATCTGCCTTCCAGTGCAGGTGATATGGGTTTGATCCCTGGTCTGGGAACTAAAAGTAGTATTCCCTGGGTTTCATCCCTGGGTCAGGAAGATCCCCTAAAGAAAGAAATGGCAACCCACTTCACTATTCTTGCCTGGGAAATCCCATGGACAGAGGAGCCTGGTGGGCTACAGTCCATGGGGTCACAAAAAGTTGGACACAACTAAGCAACTAACACTTTCAACACTTTCTGGGAACTGAGATCCCACATGCCACAACGAAGACCCGACACAGACAAAAATAAAAAAATATTTAAGTCCTTTAGTAGCTCATTGTTAACCTATCTATGACTCCATCTAAAGATGTTTCTATCAGAGGAACACATTTATATTTTTAGTTAAAACCATCCCTTTGGGGACTGTGTGTCCCCAAAACCTACTTCCCATTTTATAAATTAGAATTATCTTTTTTCTACATAAACTAAGGAAGCACATTTGAGTTCCAGTTTAGTTGATGAAACTGTTGCTCAGACTTTTCAGGATTTTATTAATGCAGTTAAGCACACACCTGCCTTTTATTCTATTTCCCCCATATCAGTTTACCCTCAATTGTAAATACAGGTGCCTGGACAGTGAGGAGTCCTGAGACATGACAAGACAGTCTTCCTCAGCTTTTCTAGCTGTAAAAAACAAGGCCTTGACATAGATTTTGATAAAATGCAGACATTCTCCAGTGACACTCGCCCCATACATAAACATTATTTTATACTGGGCTTTCCAGATCTGGGATCAGGACCCTGACTTTTCAAAGCAACACGTGAACAGCTAGACAAATACAGGATCCTGATTTCTGAGACCAAAGGGCTCGGGAAACCCCGTTGAAAACATGCTCTACTGGAACAACTGCTCTCTCCCAGGTCCCACCAAAGGGCAAAGAAGAGAAACAGAATCCACAATTTCTAGAAACCTGCAGCCCGCACAGAACACACTTACCTTCCACAGCTTAAGGGACACTCTACACCCAACAGGGACAGACTGGCTATATTTGCATTTTGGGAAATGTAGTTCTGAAGCCAAAATGATGCAAGAAAAACTACAAATCCCACTGTCCTCTGGGCTTCGCTGTTGTGGGACCAAGATTGTCCAGTAAGGCCCCCTATTGGCCTTCTCTGGTCAGAGATTTCAAACTCAGATATGCGATGTGCAGCTGTCTCCTAAGCCATCGTGTCTTTGAGAGAGAAGAGGTTAGTTTAGATGCCAGTGTCCTGAGTGCAAAATAGTACATCCAAGGACTTCCCCGGTGGTCCAGTGGCTGAGACTCAGCGCTCCCAACGCAGGGGGCCCCAGTCGAGCCACAGTCAGGGAACCAGATTACCCACGCCTCTCGTGCCACAGTGAAGAACCAGCACAGGCAGATAAATAAGTATTTTTAAAAAATAGTACATCCTGTCAATTACAAATTGGCACTTGCCAATTTGTAATCGCAAAGAGCTGCAAAGTGCATTAGCCAGGGACTGAACAAAACAAGGAGACTGAACCTGTGCTGCTGCAGCTGTTGACCTTCGACCCCGCTGAGGGAGTTCAGGGTGGAGTGAGGGCCTCTGTGCTCCAGGGAATCTGGTGGAACAGGTCTTTACAGAGTTAGGTATTTTCTTTTTTTTCTTTTTTTCTTTTTTTTACGCTTCACGAATTTGCGTGTCATCCTTGCGCAGGGACCATGCTAATCTTCTCTGTATCGTTCCAATTTTAGTATATGTGCTGCCGAAGCGAGCACAGAGTTAGGTATTTTCAAGGGCTGATTTCGTGATCCCAATCTTTGCATCTCTTCCTTAGAAAATCACTAAATCCCTTCATGGTGACATCACTAACAGAACACCTTTTGTAAAGTAAGCGCTTGATTGCATTAAGCTCCCCTTTCACCAGAATCTTATATATTGACTTTCTGTCACTACCCCTCTGGAGCAGTCTCTCAGAGCTACCTGAGGTGCTGTCCACCAGGCTGCAGTCCTCATTTTACCCCAAATAAAACTTACCTCGCAATTCTCACGTTGTGCATCTTTTTTAGCTGACAATCCAAATGGGAATTCACCCTCTCATTAGAAGCTTCAGTGATGGGTCTAGGTTGGACTCATCCTCAACTTCAGTGTTTCCACATTGGAACGGAATCAGGTTCCCACCATGCAGTGAGCTGTGAAGAAATTCATTCACAAAAGTCTGGAAAACTGATGTTTTTACAGTTGAAAGGAACAATTAATGTGAAATATAATATACAGGGACTAGTATGATTACACATGTGGCTTCTCCAATTTTATTTGTCATCTTGTGTTTTTATTACATTAACCAACACAATGCCTGAGTCTTACTTCCAAAAATTCTGATTTAACTGGTCTGGAGAGACACTTGGGCACCAGGTTGTTTTACAAACTTCACAGTTGTCTCTAATAAGCAGCCAGTGAGAACCACTGATCTGTAGCAATTTGTGCTTTAGAACACATCAAAACAGCTAGCATTGACCTTGAAGACTAAAGAACCACTCCCCCCATTTTAAAATGAACTGAGGGGAATTCTCTGATGGTCCAGTGGCTAGGACTCAGCTTTCACTGCTGATGGTGCATGCTCAGTCCCTGGTCAGGAAACTGAGATCCCTCAAGCCACGGGACACCGTCGAATGAAACAAAACAACAACCCCGAGGCCCAGAGAAGTAGTAGGAAAGCTGGAGTCAGAGTTCACTCTCATTGAATGCATAGAGGTAAATATTGGTAAAATAAGTTCAGTAGTTTTGAAGCAGGAGGTAGATGCTCCCCCACTCACCCACACGGAAAGCAATTTGAGTTTATTTCCTGCAGACAGAAACTCCAAAATATCAATAGCAGTACAACCAAAAGAGGAGGCTGGCCCCTGCCCAGATAAAAATAAGAGACCACATATTTCTCATCCTTCAAGTCAAGGAAACCTTGACTTTCAGACCAGAAAACTCTTTGGAGGTCAAAAGAGGAATGATGCTAAGTTTACCCATAAGCTTTTTTGGTGAAATTTATCCTGACAGAGATTCATGCGCACACATTGGAGAATACTGAGAGGCACCGAATAGGGGCTCAGAACCAGGCAAATTGAAATGACTGGCCAAAGGAAACCCGGAAGAAATGCCCCATATAAGTGACTCAAACTACCATGAGGTTGCAACTCTGAGTCCGCCCGTGTGTCTATCTAGACGTATTGTATTCTTTTCCCTCCTAACAAACATTTTATTTGTCTCACTACTTTTCATCTTTGTGGGAATTCCTTTTTTGCAAAGCCAGGGCCCTGTCGCTCATCACTGGTCTAGTAGTTAGGATTCAGCCCTCTCTCTGTAAGACCCGACCTCAATCTCAGGCTGGGAACCGAAGCCCTGCTTCAAGCCACTGCAGGTCGAGGCTACCAGAGATCATTTTGGGAGCAGTACCTCCAGTCACACTTCAAATAGGTCCCTGGGCTGGGAGAATCATCTGACATGAATATTTTGTGCCTTAGTTAACCTGACCACCCTGGCTGAAAGTGAGTGAAAGTCATTCAGTCGTGTCCAGCTCTGCCACCCCATGAATATACAGTCCATGGAATTCTTCAGGCCAGAATACTGGAGTGGGAAGCCGTTCCCTTCTCCAAAGGATCTTCCCAACCCAGAGATAGAACCCAGGTTTCCCGCACTGCAGGCAGATTCTTTAGCAGCTGAGACACAGGGAACCCTGGCTGAAAAAAAAAAAGGATCAAAATGTAGACTGGAAACTAAGGCAAAAAATTATAATCCAGAGTATTTTCTGCACAAATGAGTGTTTGATCAAAACCTATGGAAATGTCAAAACATGACATTACCCCCATCTCAGGCCAGTATTATCATGGAAAACTTCAGCTCCACATTATTTCCCCAGTTCTCCAAGGGAAATAAGCATCATTAAGAGACTAGCTGCCAGGAACACAAGATTATTGTGCCTTTAGACTCTGAAGAATCTCATGTTCTGGGGAGAAGTTAGCTGAGTTTTCCAGCTTTCTTAGTGCTGGGAAGTCATCCGTGGAGGATGAAGTCATCCAAGGCAGCTGGTGAAATACAATTTCCCTTGGTAGCTACTGACAGGGTGTAATGAGCCACCCAGTCCCAATCGAGACATTCTCAAAGGCTGAGAAGTTCCTTGGATGATGCTAGTCTTTTCATTTCTCATAAATCCACTGCATCAGGCATTAATGACAAAGTCCTCTAAGTTAATCACACTGTTAGTCTTTTCTTTTTCTCTCTGCTGTTTTTTCCTACCCTGGCTGTGGGGGAAAAAAAAAAAGTTAACGACATCATCATCAAACAGGCCATTTTTAGAAAAAATTTCGGCTGCAGTGGGTCTTTGTTGCTATGCACTGGCTTTCTCTAGTTGCAGAGACTGGGGGCTACTCTGTAGTTGAGGCGCACAGGCTTCCCCTTGTTGAGGAGCCAGGGATCTACTGCATGGACTCAGAAGCTGTGTCACACAGGTTTAGTTACCCTGCTGCATGTGGGATCTTCCCCAACCAGGGATGGAGCATGTGTCCCCTGCATTGGTAGGCACATTCTTAACTACTGAACCACCAGGAAAATCCCCAAACAGGCCTTTTTATGTCATTTTTACATCTAGTTGATGACTACATAAATATTAAACAATACATTGAACATTTCGTGTTTGAAGTTTTTCATAATGAAATGTTGGGGGAAATATAATTTTCTCAGAGACTACCGTTTTCGTCTTAGTGAGTAGCAAAACCCAAGAGT
The DNA here is from genome assembly GCA_007570785.1 of Antilocapra americana. NCBI lineage: Eukaryota > Metazoa > Chordata > Mammalia > Artiodactyla > Antilocapridae > Antilocapra > Antilocapra americana. The sequence goes on along the minus strand of ML660808.1, from coordinate 933,152 downwards.
CTTTTGGAAAATATAGCTCAGAGCAGAAACAAGTCCAGATAAAGGTTTCTAGTAGCCTTCCACTAGCCAAGGCAATGAGAGTGACAATTATTTCAAACTCAAGAACTGTGGGTATTTCTGTGGAAATAACTTCTCTCCGCTGAATTAAGATGTCTTGTCCAGAGAAAACCTTTTCAGGTTAAATATTAAATTACCATATGATTCAGAAATTCCACTTCTAGATATATACACAAAAGAATTGAAATAAGAATTTAAACTGATACTTGTATGCCAATGTTCATAGAGACATTATTCACAATGGAAGGAAGAAACCTCCTGTCAAAAAATAAATAGATAACAAAATTCTGTACAGTAGAATATCAGCCATAGAAAGGAGTGAAATTCTGAAATATACTACAACATGGATGAACCTTAAAAACATGCTCTCAGATAAGGTAGATACAAAAGGTCAAATAATTGTGTGCTTCCCTTACATGAAGTACTTGTGGTGGTTTTGTTGCTAAGTTGTGTCTTAGCGACTCTTGCGACCCCATGGACTGTAGTCTGCCAGGCTCCTCTCTCCATGAGATTCTTAAGAGTTACTAAATTCATAAAAAGTGGAATAGAGGTTGCCAGGGGTTGTGGGGAGAGGAATGGGGAGTTAGTGTTTAATGGGAACAGCTTGGGATGATGAAAAAGTTCTGGAGGTGTGCGGTGGAAATGGTTGCTACCGAACTGTACACTTAAAATTGGTTCAAATGACAAATTTTATGTTATGCACACTTAGCTACAATTAAAAACAACAACAACAACAATGATAACCAACACTTTTTCAGAGGATAGTCACACCGTGAATCAGAAGCCATGCGAACAGCACTCAACACAGAGCACATTTCTTTTCCTCCCAGATTCGTTGTCCTGAGTTAAGTTTATTAGCATGTTCCCGCCCACAATGGTTGCCTCATTCTCCACTAAAAACTAAGCGAAATTAAGCAATCGAATCCGCTTCTATCTTCCCGAGAGCTCTTCATATGGTTGTCTAATTTTTGTTCATTCAATAATTAAGGGTTTTGCCATAAGACGCCAACTCACCTTTATGTAATAGGAACCTTACTTATTGGGAGCGATGAGAAGGGGTGGTACTCGTTAGCTTTGCGCAGTGGCAGTATCGTAGCCAATGAGGTTTATCCGAGGCGCGATTATTGCTAATTGAAAACTTTTCCCAATACCCCGCCGTGACGACTTGAAATATAGTCGGCATTGGCAATTTTTGACAGTCTCTACGGAGACTGAATAAGGCGGTTTTGAAAAAAAGCATTACTTTCAGGGTCAGCTTGAGTGGTTGAATAAGCGTCCTGTTAGAGAAAGTGCTGGCTTCCATTCACCATATAGTGATATGGGGGGTTGCCGCATTGTAAGTTAACAGTGCCTTTAATAACATTTTTATTTTTACAAGAATTTGGCTGAAGAGGACTGCGTCATCGAGCCTGTTAGACCCACCCAGTTTTTTATCAGGGCTGCATCTTATTTTTGTATCTTTACAATACCAACAATTGGGATTTTTTAACTCGGTTTTTAAACATGCTCTTTCCTGGCCCCCGCACCCTCACCTCCGACTCCCGGGTCCGCCGGCCGGCCCTCGCGTTTCCGGCCCTCCTGCCCCCGTTCCCTCGGACTACGCGCCTGAACCCCGTGTCTCTGTGACGTCACCCTGATTTGCATGACATTCCCCAGCATCCCCAGCGAGAGCGCCCCCGTTTCCAAAATCACGGCGTTCTACAGGAGACGGCCCCACCGCAAGAAGCCCCCCGCGCGGATGCGCCTCAGATGTAGCTGTCTGCAGGGAAACGCTCCGGATCCCCCAACTCGCGGGCGGTCGCTCACCCTCAGTGAAAAGCGTGTTGTCATCCGTGGGGGAGGCGGGTGCGTGCTCACGCTCTCCAGCTTTGCGCAGTGGCAGTATCGTAGCCAATGAGGTTTATCCGAGGCGCGATTATTGCTAATTGAAAACTTTTCCCAATACCCCGCCATGACGACTTGAAATATAGTCGGCATTGGCAATTTTTGACAGTCTCTACGGAGACTGAATCTTACTTGTTAAAAGAAAAGCTTAAAATTTTTCGCTGTTTCTGGGGTTATGATTACGCCTTTTTGCAGCTATACTAAGTTTTCCTAGCGACTTCGAAGGCCTAGTTTTTGAACTTCGTGTTCTCGGGAACGCTTGATATCATCCAAGTATTTCATTTTTCATTCGTTTTTTCTCTCAAGTTTATGTAGCATCAGGTGGCCAGCGTATTGGCGCTTCAGCGTCAGTCGTTCCAATGAATATTCAGGACTGATTTGTATTTTTAGGGTTGACTGGTTGGATCTTCTTAGCGTCCAAGGGGCTCTTAAGTCATTTCCCAAAACCATAATTCAAATGCATCAGCTTTCTTTATAGTCCTACTCTCACACCCGTATTGACGTGAAAACTCCTGAATTTTAGGTGGATTCTCATCGAGGTAAAGCATACTTCACGGAGTTTGTTGGTTTCAGTTGCAGCGTTTTATGTGCTTCTAGTCACTGTGATTTAGGGGTACGTGTCTTAACTCCAGTATTCTTGCCTGGAAAAACCTGTGGACAGTGGAGTCTATTGGGGCAAAAGCCCACAGGGGTCGCAAAGAGTTGGACACGGCCGAGCGCGCATGCACCTTGTCATACCTGGAAGCCCAGCCTGGAGGTTTCCCACGCATGATTTTGGTCGTAATATTGTAGTTATCCCCTGGGAGCTCACAGTTGCCAAATGACCAGTTCTGCTCCCAACACCCCTGAAGAGGCAAGGACTCTTAAGAGGGTCACAGATGCGCAGAACCAGATGGAGGTCTGAAAATTTTTCATCTATTTCCTTTTAAAAGGACCAGGAGGTGGTCCAGCGGTTAAGACTCCATACTCCCAGTTCCGGCTTCCCTTGTAGCTCAGTCAGTAAAAAAAAAAATCTGCCTGCAGTGTAGGAGACCAGGTTCGATCCCTGGGTTGGGAAGATGCCCTGAAGAAGGAAATGGCAACCCACTCCAGTATCCTTGCCTGGAAAATCTCATGGACAGAGGAGCCTGGTGGGTTGCAGTCCATGGGGTCGCAAAGAGTCAGGCACGACTGAACGACTAACACTTACTCCCAGTTCAGGGGCCCTGGGTTCAATCCCGGGTCAGGGAACTAGATCTCTCATGCCACAACAAAAATTACATGCCATAACTAAGATCCGGTGCAGTCAAATAAACACATATATTTAAAAGAAAAAAAAAAAAACGAAGAGGAGGGAAATGGACAAAATATACTTGTTCAGGTCCCACTATGGAGTCCTCGGCAGAGCTGCTCTTGGAACCAAGTCTCCTTATTCTTAATAGGATGCTGGTTTCCACTATAGTGGCTACCTCTAGTTTTGTCCTCTTAGGAAGCCAGGCGTGTCTTCCTAAGAGGACAGAAGGCCTCAGGAGTCCTACCCCTGGCATGGCAGATCCTTGACCTGCTTAGGCCGCCACTTATGAATCATTCCTCTGGCCTCTAGCAAAAGGATGCTTAAGCAGGGAGGTGGTGGGTGAGAGCAGCCACTGGTTCAAAGCAGCAACGGAGCAGGGAGGAGAGAGGAGGAGGGGGGCAGGGGAACGCTCCAGTGTCATCAGACTCCTCTCTGCTTCAGAGAGCTCAGAATCTTGAGACAGACCACAAATAAACAGATGAACTAGATAATTACAGATTATTTCAATGTTATAAAGAAAATAAACAGGGACATGTGACGGAATCATCCAGGAGACCAGCCGAGATCCAATAGCAGCAACTATTGAGCACTTGCTGTGTGTCAGACTCCACATGAAGCACTTACTTCATATCCCAGACTCCACACAAAGTACTTACTTAATATGCTTTATTTCACTTAATTCTCACAGAAACCATCTTGCTATTTCCTTTTTTCTTTTTTACAAGCAGCACTATTAAGGGATAATTGATATTCAATAAATTGATTCAAAGCATACAATTTGATAAGTTTGAAAACATGTACACCCATGAAACCATTTCTGAAAACCAGCTGGTGAACTGGTTTGCAGACTCCCCAAAAGTTTGTTTGACTCCCTAAAGTTTCCTGGTGCTCCTTGGCAATCCATCCCTCCCCAGCATCTCTCCCCACTAGACCCTTCCTGCTTCTGTCACTATAGATTAGTTTTCATTGTTTAGAATTTTATATAAACAGAATCTACAGCATGTGATTTTTTTTTTGAGACTGACATTTTTAATAAAAAAATATGTTCTTGCGGCCCATCCAGGTTGTTGCATGTATCACTGGTGCATTCTTTTCCCTTGCTGAATAGTTTTCCATTAATGGAAGTACCAGCGTTTGTTCAACCTGTGGAAGGACACTGGGTTGTTCCCAGTATTTTGCTATCATGAATAAAGCTGCTAAGAGTTTTCCTGTACAAGCTTGTGTGAGCAAAAGTTTGTTTTGTTTGCTTTTGGCTGTGATGGGCCTTTGTTGCTGCACTAGGGGCTTTCCCTAGTTTTGGAAAGCGGAGGCTGCTCTTTGCTGTGTTGTGCAGCCTTCTCGTTTCAATGGCTTCTCTTGTTGTGAAGCACAGGCTCCAGGGCACACAGGCTCAGGAGCTGTGGCTCTCAGGCTTAGTTGCTCCGCAGCCTGTGGAATCTTCCTGGACCAGGGATCAAACCCCAATCCCCTGCCTTGGCAGGCAAATTCTTACCCATTGGACCATCAGGGAAGTCCATGAGCATAAGTTTTTTAATTCTTTGGGTTGTATAGTCAGTTGCATGTTTAGTTTTTTTAGAAGCTGCCAAATTATCTTCCAGAGTGGCTTTCATTTCCATGTTATTTTCCATCTACAGTTCTTAAAAATTTCAGCAACCAGGGGGAAGGGATAGCAGTGACTCTGGGAAGGTCACAGCTATATTTAAAATGGATAACCAACAAGGACCTATTGTATAGCAAAAAAATAAAATAAAATAACTCAGCAAGTCTCACTGCCTTTTTTCTTTCCTTCATGACAGTGATTTTTTTTTAAAGAGTCCAAGACAGTTATCTAACTCTCACATTCCACTTTCACTGATTGTGTTCCCCTTATTTCCTGTAACCAAGACCACAGCTTGGTTTGATTCAACAGGACTTCAGAGATGGCCTTGTGAACTTGGTATTACACCTGCCACTATAATCAATGCTGAATTTAAATGCCAGGGGTAAGCAGTAACTGCTCTCTCTCTGTTGTAAAAGTGTACTTTCCCCTGTGTAGTCAGTAATCTGTGGAATGAACAATCCTTGACATAGGAACTGTTTGGTACTAAAAAAGCCCTTTTCTTTCCACAATCATGCCTTTAAACTACTTCCTGACCTGTCATCAAAATATAGCTAAATAAGATAAATTAACATCACTTCCCTGGAACCCAGGGCAGGTTTGGTAAGACTAAGGAATACCCTGTGGGCCAAGAAAAGGGAAGAAGAGTCCCTGATTGACCCAAATATATTAGAATTAATGGAAAGAGGGGGTCAGTGATAGCTGCCAAAGGGGCATCCCAAATGTGGGAACTACAAGAGGAGCCAACATGTGCTACCCAAAGACTAAAATTTCAAGGAGCTAAAAATATCCTTGATAGTGTGGTCTGAAAATGCACTCCAACCATTTATTTTCACCTTAGTTGGGTGCCAAGGTGGCTAACCTGGGTGTCAAAACAGGTCTGGAAGAGACAAAACAAGAATGCTCCCTCCCATGGCAAATTTTGTGTTGATTGGAAAGTCAGATGATGCTCCAGCAAACACGTGATTGTGTGTGTGTGTGTGTGTGTGTGTGTGTGTGTGTGTGTGATTTTCTTAGAATTCATAATAATAAGTAATGACTCATTTGTAAGCAATTACAAGAAAGAAAAGCATGGAAAGAACATCAAAAATATGAACCAAACAATGCTGGAAAGCAAAACAATGGTTTCTTAAAAATATTTATTCATTTTTTTTTGGCTATGCTTGATCTTCATTGCTGCACTCGAACTTTCTCTCCTTTCGGAGAGTGGGGACTACCCTCTAGGTGTGTGCACAGACTTCTTATTGCAACGGATTCTGTTACGGTGGAGCACAGGCTCTAGGGCGTGAGGGCTTCGGTAGTCGCTGCGCACGGGCTCAGTAGCTGCCCCTTCCTGGCTCCAAAGCATAGGCTCAGTAGCACTTGCGTCTCCTGGTTTGGAGACAGATTGAGCCACTGGGGAACTCCACATCCAGTTCTACTATTTCCTTTTTCTTTCTGTTAAACTGATAGATAGTGGACCTGTTTTCCATGTTGGCACAGAGCTCCCCTCTTCCCATATAATATAGATATATCCCACTTCAGCTCACCAGTCCCCTATGGATGGACATTTGGGTGGTTGCTACTTTCTTCCAATGATGAGCAATGCTGTGATGAACATCCTTGAATGTGCATCTTTGCCAACTCACGGGGTATTCTGGGGGGAATTCTGCCTCCCAGTAAGCTATCTCTAGGGGAAATTCTGTAGGTGAGATTGTTTGCACAAAAGCCATTCATATTCTGCATTTTGTTAATTTTTCTTAGAACTTTATTTAGTTCTTTTTTTTTGCTGCGCTGGGTCTGCTGTCACATGCAAGCTTCTCCTTGTGTTGCACAGAATGTGGGATCTTAGTTCCCCATCAAGGGATGGAATCCTTCTCTCCTGCATTGGAAGGCAGATTCCTAACCATTGGACCACCAGGGCAATTCCCACATTTTGCATTTTAATTTTTCTTTGGCTGCACTGCATGGCCCTCTCGGCCATGAAAGCATGACATCCTAACCACCGGACCACCAGGGAATTATCCATATTTTGCCCTTGAAGAGGTGTTCCCAAGTTGGGTTCCCCCAACACTATACCAGTGTATCCTCACATAAAGCCACATAGGAGAGCATCTGGAGAATGTTCGATGTGTGTGTTTGGACATGTTCTGCAGCTTTCATAGGACTCTTCTGGATTAGGGAGGGGAAGGAGGAGGGTGAGTTCATATCCAGTTCCAACACTTGTTTGTTGTCCTTTCCAGGCAGAAAGGAGGGAGAAGGGGCTGGGTTGGGTGAGGTAATCCTGACCCTCTCCCCTCCCACCATGTATGGAAATATGTTTGGAAACATCGGTTCCAGCTGGAGCCAACCCCCACCCCAACCCCTCCACCCCTGTCGCCCGAGCCTGCCTGGACCTACTGGCTTTAGGGGACAGAAGGCTGGACTCAGAGGAATATCTCAGCAGCGAGAGGGTCTATAAGCCCCGAAACAATCTTCCCAGTGTTCAAGTCACTGCGGACTGGCTGCAGGAATCACTGGCCTCTCTTGGTTAAAAATATCTCATGCCCGAGGGGCCCTCAGCGCCTGTCTCAGAAGGGAGCTGGCTCCCAGTGCTTCATTGCTGGGGAAGTGAACTGAGACCAACTGATTTTTTTTTTTTTTTTCCCGTGAAGCTTTGAAAACAGACTTTCTGGGTTCAAATCCTTGCTCCAGGGCTTCCCTGGTGGCTCAGTGGTAAAGAATCTGCCTGCCAATGTAGGAGACTCAGATTGATCTGGGTTTGATCCCTGGTCTGGGAAGATCCCACATGCCACAGAGCAACTAAGCCCGGGCGCCACAACTATTGAGTCTGTGCGCTAGAGCCTGGGAGCCACAACTCCTGGGCCCATGTGTCACAACTGAAGCCTGCGCTCCCTAGAGCTTGTGCTCCGCAATAAAAGAAGCTACCTCAGTGAGTACACTACAACTAGAGAGAAGCCCTGGCTCACCACAAGTAGAAAACAGCCTGCACAACAACAGAGACTCAGCACAGCCAAAAAAAAAAATATATATATATATATATATATATAAAATCCTTCCTCCACCATTCACTAGCTGCGTGACCTTAGGCTGCTTGCTTAACCTCTCTGTGCCTCAGCTTTCCTGGCTGAAAAAGGTGTGTTGGAGTCATCACATCTCTCTCAGAAGCCAGTGGGTCTCCACCCTGGCTGAGCATTTAAAATTTCATCTGGGGAAGTTTTAACAAATCCTGATGCCCAGGCTGCATCCTAGGTTAACTCAATCAGAATTTCTGAGTGTTAGTTCTGGGGCAAAAAAAAAAAAAAATTAGAGCTTTCCAGATCATTCTGACGTGCCAGTACTGTAAAGATTTTGTGGGTGTTAAATGAGATCATATAGGGAAAAGGCTCCCGGTAGTGCCTGACATAGAGTTATATACTCTGGTGGGTGTTGTAGGATCAATTACTCAAGCCTGGGTGGTGGTCAAGGAAGGTTTCCTGGAGGAGGGGGTAGTTGAGCTGTGAATGGAAGTGAGAAGTTAACCAGGAGAAAGAGGACAGGATGCATTTCAGCCAAGGTATCGGCCGGGGGTCTGGAGCCAGGAGGATGTGGCCTCTTGGGGGAATCGAAAGTCATTCCCTGTGACTGGAGCTGAGGAAGGAGAGTTGGGGAGAAGATACCTTGTGCTGGGTCCTCTAATGAGGTCAGGTCCTGGGGCGTCACTGGGCTTTATTTCGGGGTCAGCAAGGTTTTAGCAGGATGGGGTGGGGGGGGTGCGTGTGCATTAAGTTGTTTCGTTATGTCTGACTCTTTGCAACCCTATGGGCCCTATAACCTGCCAGGCTCCCCTCTCCATGGGATTCTCCAGGCAAGAATACTGATGTGGGTTGCCGTTTCCTGCTCCCCCCAGGATTCAGGAATAGCAGAGCCTTCTCAAGGCACTATGTCTAAGCCTTCTGGGGAAGTTGAGACTTGCTGAGGAGTGTGACACAATCCCAAACTCCTCTTCAGGAGCCCTGACCTAGACTCTGAAGTCAGACGGTCCTGGGTTTGAATCCTGGCTTTGCCACATCATACCGTACCTGTATGACCTTGGGCAGGTAGCTTCATTTATGAGCCGCAGTTTCCTTGCCTGGAAAACAGGCATAGAACCCCCCATTGGATCGTTGCAAGAATTAAATGAGATAATAATGTAAATGACTTAATGGGTGTTTCCCACATGCTAAGCAATAAATGTTCTCAATATGTGTGAAAAAGAATGGTCTATAAGAATCTACAACTGGTCATTAATTTGGGGGGAATTATGGGAATCTGCCTGCAATGCAGGACACCCAGGTTTGATTCCTGGGTCGGGAAGATCCCCTGGAGAAGGAAATGGCAACCCACTCCAGTATTCTTGCCTGGAGAATCCCATGGACAGAGGAGCCTGGCGGGGTATAGTCCATGAGGTCACAGCAGTCGGACACGACTGAGGAACTAAACGATCACCACAGGGATCTTTTTGGGCTTCCCAGGTAGTGCAGCGGTAAAGAACCTGTCTGCCAATGCAGGAGACACAGGAGAGGCAGGTTCAATCCCTAGGTTGGGAAGATCCCCATGAAGAAGACATGGCAACCCACTCCAATATTCTTGCTTGGAAAATTACATGGACAGAGGAGCCTGGTGGGCTACAGTCCATGGGATTGCAAAGAATTGGACACAACTGAGTGACTAACATACACACACATCCCCTCTTTATTCCCAACATCAATTAGTATAGTAGTAAATTTAATTCATTCAATTAATAGATGTTATTCAGACAACATATTTTTACTGAGCACTTACTGTATCTTGTGCCCTGTGTCAGGCACTGGGTAGAGCAGTGAATGAGACAAACCTGGCCTCTGCCTTCCTGAAGCCTAGGATCTAGGAGGAGACAGACAGATGCAAGCGAGTGTGTAAGTATTTCGTTACAGTTCCTCGGTATCTATGATTGATTCCAGGAGCCCCAATATACCAAGATCCTTAGATGCTTAAGTGCCATAGTCAGCCCTGTGTCTCCGGTTCTGCATTCACAGATTCAATTAATCTCAGGTCTTTGTAGTACTATCTAAATTTGTTGAAAATCCACTTTGTAATTCTCTGGTGGTTCAGTGGTTAGGATTCTTCAGGGCATTCACTGCCCAGATCACAGGTTTAATCCCTGGTCAGGGAAGTAAGATCCTGCAAGCCCGCAGCCAAAAAAAAAAAAAAGAGAGAGAGAGAAAGAAAAAACCTGCTTATTAGTGGGCCTGTGCAGTTCAAACCAGTGTTTTCCAAGAGTCAACTGTACAATTATGAGGAGTACTAAAAACAGGTCATAATCACAGGAGCCCTGATATACTCTACCCGGCCAAGGAATGGTTTTCTGAGAAAATGGCTTTTAGGTTGAAATCTTCCCACTCCTCCAAATAATGATGCCAGCTAACATTTAAATTTGTGCTGTCCAGGGTAGTAACCACGAGCCAACATGAGGCTCTTGAGTCCTAGGACTGTGGCTAGTGGAAATTAATTGTGGTGTAAGTGTAAAACGCAAATGCGATTTCAGAGACTTCCTATTAAAAAAGAAGTGAGCTATCTAACTGATATTTTTATATTGATTACAAGTTGAAATGGTAACATTTAGGATAGACTAGATTAGATAAAATATACTAAGCATTATTTTAACTATTTCTTTTGATGTTTTTCAATGTGGCTACTAGAAAATTTTTAACCACATACATGGCTTGCATTTTGTTTCTAGGGGATAAGCCCTGAGTTCCCCGAAGTAGGAAATGGCAACCCAGTCCAGTATTCTCGCCTGGCAAATCCTATGGACATAGGAGCCTGGTGGGCTACAGTCTATGGGATTGCGAAGAGTTGGACACCACTGTGACTGAGCATGGCATACCTATCCCTGAGTTAGACAGTGCTTGCTGATGACCAGGGATATGCTAAAGTGTTAATGTGTAGTATCTTGTTTAATCCTATGATGACTCTGACAGGTAGCCATTATTTATCTACTTTCTGGAGAGGAGGAAAAACAGGTGCAAAGAGTGAAATGGACCGAGATTCACCATCATCAAGGAAGATAGCTGGAACTGGGTCTTTCCCAGTCCACTGAACTGTGTACTTAACCTCTACCCTACATTGCAGAGCAGAGGGGCTTGTGGGCTGGGACAGGAAGAGGCATCCAGAGCCATGAACGTGGAAAGAACAACATACACAAAGAGACAGACATTCCATGGACTAGAGGGCCCTCAGCAACCTCAGCCATGCAGTTGTCCCACAGCGCATCTGCCTTCTTGGAGGTAGTTTTCTCCTCGTGGGGACCCTGAATTCAGTTTTGGCAGTGCTGTTCATCGTGTACTGTCAATGTCAGTTCTTTTTTTTTTTTTTTGAGACTGTTTATTTTCAACCTATTTCCACTTAAAGAGTTTGTGGAGACTTCCCCGCCTCCCCACCCCAACCCCAGCCCGGCGGTCCAGTGGCTAAGACTCTGTGCTCCCAATGCAGGGCGCTTGGGTTTGATCCCTGGTTGGGGAACTAGGTCCTACATGCTGCAACTAAGCGTTTGCATGCCATAACTAAAGATTCTGCGTGCTGCAACTAAGACCCAGTGCAGCCAAAAAAAAGTTTGTAGAAGAACAGCTTAAGACTGTTGTGGTTGTTCCTACTCATTCAGTGGCCTGAGCAGTGGGAGCTGCAGACCAGTCTTCAGTGGGGAGCTGCGGAATAGGCCCAGAGAGCTCCTGCACACCTCCGGACCAGGCCTCAGGTTGAGCGTCGGTGAACTCAGGAACTTGAGCGGTCCATTCACCCTGAAATGCCTCCTTAGTCACAGCCTTCTCAGCTGCCGCCTGCTCTTCCCTTTCAATCCCTTTTAGCATCTCCATAAAAGGAAAGATCGGGCATGACCTTCCAGGGTGTTCATAGGATGGTGTCACGCATGCGCAGAACTTCTCGGGCGAGCACCCACCACATCAGACCCACTGAGTGAGCTTCCTTGTTGTCACATGGGATGGCTGGGCCCACGGAGCACAGAGGAAAGTCTGTGTCACATAGATCAACGGAAGGCAGGTGAAGAGACTTCTGTGAGAGGCTGGTGGTCAGCCCTGTGATTAGTAACCACTAGAAGCCGTGGCTCCTGGAAGGCTGCCCGGAACTAGTTAGTGAAGGTTCCACGAGCGCAGCGGCCAGCAATAGGAATGGCTCCAGAGGCAGCGGCAAACTTTAGCACAGCCCACTGGCCAGTATTCTTGGAGGAAATGAGGCTGGCCATTGGGTTTTCAATGACAACGATGGCATGAGCTGCCAACAGAAGCTTCTGCAAGGTTCTCTTCAGATTTATGATGTAGAATCCATGATTTTTCCTTTTGTAGACATGCTGTTTCATTTGGAAGTTAAAGTTGATGCCACCTAAGTGGGTTTCCCTTCCTTGGCGGCTCTGTGGTAAAGAAATCTGCCTGCAGTGCAGGAGAAGCAAGAGATGCGTAAGAGCCCTGGGTCAGGGAGATCCCCTGGAGGAGGAAATGCAGTATTCTTGCGTAGAAAACTCCAGTATTCTTGCCTAGAAAACTCCATGGACAGAGGAGCCTAGCGGGCTCCATGGGGTCACAAAAAGTTGGGCATGACTGAATGACTGATCACACACACACAAGTGAGTTTCTGATGCAAGGAATTTGAGGACACCCTCCTCCTTATTTGCAGGACATCAAGAGCTCTGGATATGGTGAAAGTTTCCCTTTAAGTTACGAAGGGAATCCAGAACAATGCCATTTGGACCCCTGTCTGGGTAGCAAGGAGAGGCAACATCAGTTCATCTTGAGGTATGAGAAAACCTGGATGGAATTAACCAAGTCTGATGATTTGGGGATGGGAGTCCAGGAGGGGAGGAAATTCCAGGTAAGGGACTGAGTGTCCAAGGTCACAACACTGAACTACAAAGCCTCAGTTCTCTTTAGAATGTTCACGTTGACGTGCTCAGTCACTCAGTCATGTCCGACTCTTTGCAACCCCATGGACTGTAGCCCGCTGGGCTCCTCTGTCCATGGGAGTCTCCAGGCAAGAATACTGAAATGAGTAGTCATTCCTTTCTCCAGGGGATCTTCCTGACCCATAGATCAAACCCATATGTCTTGCATTGCAAACAGATATTTTCCCGTCTGAGCCACCAGGGAAGCCCTTTTTTAGAACTTCACCCACCAAAGGCATAATTGCCAGTTTAATTGATGTTTTTTTTCCAAGGAATATTGCTTTGAAAAGAAAGGTTTGAGGGACTTCCCCAGTGGTTCAATGGTCAAGAATCCACCTTGCAAAGCAAGGAACTCAGGTTTGATCCCTGGTTGGGGAACTAGGATCCCACATGCCAGGGAACAACTAAACCTGAGCACTCCAACTAGAGAGCCTGAGTGCCACAACGAAAGATCCTACATGACACAACTAAGACCCAACACAGCAAATAAATAAATAAATAGATATTAAAAAAAATAGTCGATCCACCTTTAAAAAAAAAAAAAGGATTTGAGACCTTTGAGACAGGGACACATGTATGCCGAAGGATTGGTCTAAGGACAATGGTTTCACTTAGCAGAGTGGCGGGTGTCCTGCAGAGGCCTTAGCTAGGCCTTCTCAGGTTCAGATCTCAGTCTTCCCACTTATTAGCTCCGTGACCTTGGGTAACTCAATCTCTCTGTTTTTAACTTTTCCAACTAAAAAAGGGGATACTAGTGGTCATTTCCTAGGCTTGTGGTCAGAATTAAATGCAGGAAAGCATGGGGAGCACCCTGCTCACAGCCTGTTCATTCTATTGATAGTGCTGGCACTCAATAAATGGCAGGTGGTGCTATTACATGATTTCTGAGTCTGTGAGAGCAAAGCCCCTCTGGGGCCTGGGGTGGCAGTGGGGTGTTTCAGAAAACCGTGCCCAGCACTGGGTGTAACCTCCTCGTAGTTTTTCCCTTAGGGTCTAAAGTGGGGTCCTTTTTGCTCTGTGCAGAGTTTTGGGAACATCTCCTTCTAAGGGAGGATGGATAGATGTAAGATTAAAGAATATATAACCTTGAAAAATGGGCTTCCCTGGGTAGTTCAGCAGTAAAGAACCCACCTGCCAATGCAGAAGACCTCAGAGAGTGGGTTCGATCCTTGGGTCTGGAAGATCCCCTGGAGAAGGAAATGTCAACCCATTCCAGTATTCTTGCCTGGAGAATTCCATGGGCAGAGGAGCCTGGCAAGCTACAGTCCATGTGGTTGCAAAGAGTCACATACACCTTAGTGACTAAACAACAACAAACCTTGAAAATATTGAATCTGGCCACGGAGCCAGAGGGCCACCCCAGGAAAGGTCCTTCAAACGTCTCCGGCCTTGCTTGGTACTAATTTAGGGTTCTCTTTGTGGGTGGGGGAGACAACTTACTGGAAGCTAGAGGACGTAGACTGATGGGCGGACAAACCTGACTCTCCAGGTTTGATAAGTGAGTGGTGTGATAAGTGAGTGACCGAGGGATGGACAGACACAGGTGAGACTGTGAGACGTCGAGACAGGCGGATGGATGTGTTAGCCAGACAGTCAGGAATGCGACCCCGAGACAGAAAGACTGACAGAGGGCCGGAAACCCGGGAGCCTCCCACCTGCCGGCTTGGCCACAAGGCGGCGCAGCCGCCCCGGCTGGGCGCGCTCTCGCGGGTCGGCGGAGGGGGCGTGGCCAGCGTGCGCACGGGGCGGGGCCGGCAGTCTCGCGGAGGCGCCCTCGGGCGGAGAGCGCGGCGGGGGCGGAGCGCGCGCGCTCGCGGGGGCTGCTGGGGGCGGGGCGCGCGCTCTCGCGGGGGCGGGCCGTACGGCGGGCGCGGGCGCGCGCGGCAGCGGCGGCGCGTTCCGTTCCGGGCCGAGGCTCTCGGCGGAAAAGTTGCGCGGCGGCGAGGAGCGGCCCCAGGACGGGCAGCGAGCGCGACGCCGAGCCGGCTCCCGACGCCCGCGGCACCCCCACCATGGACGACCTCGGTGAGTGACTGGAGGGGCTGAGGCAGGAGGCGGCGAGGGGCGCGCGGGGCGCCCCGGGCCCCGGGCCGGGGCGGGCGCTAGCGAGCGCGCGAGCGGCGGGCTGAATCCCACCCGCTGCGGCCCGGGTCCCAGCTCTGGTTCCGGCCAGCCCCGGCTCGGCGGGACCGGATCCCGGGCTGGGCCTGAGTCCCAGGCCAGGCCAGCCGCCGTGCTCACAGCCGCCACCCCTTCGCCTCGCGGACAGCCCCACCTCCGGACCCCCCGACCTCGGGGATCCACCCCCATCTCCCAGCTCAGCCTCAGGGACCTGCTTGCTCGTCAGGGACCCGCCAGGTCTGCCTCAGGGACGGACCCCCACTGCCGGGACCTGATCACCTCCCGCGCTGCGGGACCCTCACTTCACACAGCGCTCCCCCAATCCCATCGCACAGTTGGAACCCCCAATTTGGGGATCAGCTGCCTGATCGCGCATCTTGGGCCTGCTCCCACCCGCTGGAGGACCACCCGCACTTTACAGAGGGACATCCGCACCTCAAGGGTAGCCCCTCCGAGTCTACCCCTTTCATTTCACAGGTTAGGGATGAGCCTCCATGACCATATCCCCACAAAGACAAGGCTCCCTTCTGCCCCACTAACGCCCTGGGTCCGTTTCACTGCTCTGGCCGCTCTGTGGACCAGCCCCTCAGCTTTCATATCGCAGACCAGCCTCATCCTAGAAGCATAAGCTGGGGAGACAGAGTGGTGAAGTGCCAGGGGAATGAGATGGGAAGTGGGCCCCCGAGGTATGGCCATCTCTGAACTTGTCCAGGCTGGTAGTAGCCACACAGGTAAGGAGGATAGGATGCCCAGAACAGAGTTTTACTGTTTTCATGTGACTGGAGCTCCCAGACTATTTTTTTTTTCAGTCCAACCTTGATCAGGAGTTTGGGCAGGAGAAAGTATCTTCTGGAACCAGACGCTAAACCCAGGGGGGGTGGTGACAGGGCTCTAGGAATACCTTGAGCAGTGTGAACCCTGGAGTGGGAGGATTCACTCTCTCTCCCTCCCTCCCCTTCACGCCTGGAGCTGGACGGCCTCTGAGCCAGGGAGTTGAGGAGGGGGAGGAAAGTCTCTTCTCTGTAGGAGCCTTGTCTTCCCTCTGTGGACTGTGAGACCATAGTCCATGTGGGTGAACTTGCGTGGCCACTGATGCTTTCTCTGTCTCAGGCTCTTAGGGGTGGATTCATCAGACAGGACTGATGGGCCTACCCCGAGCTGCACGGGGCACTAAATTAAGACTGGTTATTTGTAGGCACTGGACTTCCAAGGGAACAGGGAGGAGGACTGGGGCGTGACTTCTTCCCAGAAGCTTCTTATGGGGATCAGGGTGCCTCCCCAACCCTCTGACCCCCGAGATCCTGGAGCTGGGGAGGGTGTGCGGTCCTGCCTGTTTAGCAGAGTACAATGGCTGCCAAGCATAGTTCTGCCTTTGGGTCAGGCTTGGCACCCATTTTTCCAGCACACTCAAGGTTGGCATGGCTTCCACGCAGGTATTTTTTTTTTTTTTCACATAAAAATAACCGAACTGAAAGGAGGCTGGGGGATATTTTTCGAATCTCAATGCTTTCCCTGTGGGAACTCGCAAGCAGAGTCACAGTTTCTGAAATGCTGGTGTGTGTTCCAGACAGGCCCTGTGCTGTTTGAAGGACTGAGAAAGTCTTTGTAGAGTTCCCTGTTGAAGCCCTGAATTCCTGTACTCTGACAGTCTTCCATTTAGGGCTAGGAAACTGAGTTGTCTCTGAAAGGAAAGAAAGTGTCCTGGCAGAGCAGATTGTAGGAATTTAGATTTGCTGTTTCTTGGAATATTTCCGCGTACCTCAACTGTTCTGTCTTCACAGCAACTCTTTTCGAAGAGCCCCTTAAGGGTCCCTGCTATCAGTACTGCCGGCCTTTTACACATGGAGAAAACTGAGGCTAAGAGAGGTTGATTCACTGGCCCAAGGTTGCACAGTTGTAGGAAGACAAAATCATAACTGAAAGCCCAATCCCTTCCTCCTACATCTGCAGCTCTGTGCACCACGAGGCCTCTCTTCCTGATGAGGGGGTCTCAGAGAGGTGATGGCTGCCACCTGTAACTACTTCTCCTACCTTCCACCACAGCCTCCTTAGTTGTCTGAATCTGGGCTGCCTGGCTTCCTTGGCCTAAGCTCCCAGGGGGCCAGCCACGCCTGGCTGACCGACTGGAGCCTGGGGTAGGCGGAATGGGGCGTGCAGGAGGAGAGAGGAATTCGCCTCTGCTCTCAGCCCCCATCAGCTGTCTGGATGGCCGCTCAGCACCCCGCCCGTCAGCTGTTTTCCTTAGTTAGGCTGGACCCAGAGGCCAAGTCTCTTGTTTTTATTTTTCTCCTGAGAGTGCTGTCAGCTGTGAGCCTCTTGGTCCCTAAAACAGAAGAGTCTGACTTGTGGCAAGTCTAGAGGGGTCAGTCTGTGCTGTGACCTTTTTATTTTTTTGTTTAAAAGGAAAAAATTGGGGAACCCTCCCCTCCCTGTAGCTGTTAGTGACAAACTCACCGTGTGTTGTTTAATAAGTTACAAAGTTATAGCTCTTTGGTCAGAAAACCGTAAGTAAACACAGAGCGTCCTGCCCTTCCCTGCCCTTCCCTGTGTGTTCTGTCTGCTTCGTGCTACGGGGTGGCTGCTGGTGGCTTTCCTCATTACTGTTTAGATGCTGGTTTGGCTGGGAGTTCTTGGTGTTCCAGCTCTGGCTGGAGTTTCCTGGACAGAGTTCTCACAACACGGAGAGGCACTCTGGTTATGTTCTGCTCTCCCTCCTTCACGTTTTTTAGTGCGCTTGGGGCGTGGGGGGATGGGGACTGTGACCACAGCAGGGGGCTAGTAGTGATCATGTGCGTTTGATGGGAGCCAGGCATCATCACAGCGATTCCGGGAGCGAGGTGTTTAACCTCCGCTTGACGAACGCAGAAATCTGAATCAGGAAAGTTAAGTGGGGCTCTGGGATTGTAACCCAGGTTGATCCACTTCCAGACCTGGTCATCTTCATAATAAGGTGGTACGTGTGTGTGTGCTCAGTCGTGTCCCACTCTTTCCAGCCCCATGGATGAACCATAGCCCGCCAGGCTGTTCTCTCCATGGGGATTCTCCAGGCTAGAATACTGGAGTGGGTTGCCGTGCCCTCCTCCAGAGGATCTTCCCCACCCAGGGATCGAACTACCTTCTCCTGCACTGCAGGCAGATTCTTTATGGCTGAGCTCCACGGGGAAAGCCCTAATGAGTTAGTAAGTGCTTGGTAACCAACCAGGGGAATGAGCCATTGGGGCCTGCTGAGTAATTGCTAGGTACCTTCTAAACTTCGGCCCTGGGGCCGTGGTCTCTTACTGTCTGGGTGGTGGTGGGTGGACTGGTTCGGCCCCCATAGCCTTGCTGTTCCCACCCCTTGAAGGGGGAGCAGCCAGCTGTTGGCAATGCCCAGTTGCCGCTGGGATCTGGACCTGTCTCCTTGCAGCTTCTCGGCAGTCTTGACCCTCTGGAACACAGTGCCTCATTGTCCTTGGAGGGGAGTACTGGGGAGCAGGGGAATTGCCTGGGGCACTCCAGGCTACGGAGCCTCTCTGTTTCTATGGAAAGTCTGGACTTTGAGCTCGCCCATTTGTGGTGCCTCTGTGTGTTAGGCCAGGGTCAAGAGCACCCAGCTGCTGGGCCTATGGCAGGAGTGGCCCTGGGGTGCTGGTGTGCTCCTCGGGGGGGCCCTGCGCCAGCCCCAGAGCTCCTCCTGGGCTGAGCGCTAGTAGGTGCGGAGTGGTCTCTCACACCCTGGTGTGGTTGGTTCTTCGGCAGGTGCCCTTTCCACTGGGCAGCCAGAGCTTGTTGGGGAGAGGTTTGGGCTGCTGGGGGTCAGAGCCCTGCCACTGTGGGTTTGAGTCTCCCTGAGGGAACATCCCAGGATCCTTGTGCCTGAGGGTACTGACTTCCCAAAGCTTCCCTGAGGCCTTTCCCTAGTTCCAAGGCCAGAGACTGGAGAAACTCCCTTCCACTTCACTCTCATTCTAGCCCTCCCCTGGGTTGTCCTGGTCTCAGTGCCTTCATTCACGATCAGAGCCATCCATAGAACACTTTTGCTTTTTTACGGTGTTTGCAGAACACTCTCCGTTATGTTTATTGAGCACTTACTCTGTGCAAGCCCTGGGCTGGGCACCTTACCCACGTTCTCATTGAATCATGTCGGCCCTACGAGGCACAGGTTCTGTTACAAATACTACCACCCATTTTACAGATGATGAAATGGAGTCGCAGATAGGGTGAGCGAGTTCTATAACTCGCGAGTGGCAGGACTAGGATTTAAATATTGTAACCCATTTTCCACATCTGTTCTTGATACTGGATTGGATCTGGTTTGCCCATTGGTTTGATTGCTTTCTGTTTCTAGGATGCTAAAAATCATTTTCTGCCCTTCCCATACCCTCAGTCTCTTCTCTCTCTTTTTTTTTTTTTGGCCACCACCATCAAACCCGTGTCCCCTGCAGTAGAGGTGTGGAGTCTTAAGCCCTGGACTGCCAGGGGTGTCCCCTCGCTTTCTGTTCAGTCTCACACGGTCCTTTCCTGTTCTCTGTGGCTTCTTCCCTCTCGTCAGTTCTTTCTTGAGGACGCCATGCTGAGGACAGGCTGCCTGGCACTTTCGGCAGTGTCTCCTGCTCGGGGGAGGACCACCCTTCTCCCTCACCTGTTGCCTGTCCACTCGCCAGTTAGCCTCAAGACAGAGCTGCGAGCTTATAGCACAGCTGGTGCTGAGAGCCCGGGGCAGGCTCCAAGCTCTCTCTTTGGGGTTGGAGTCAGAAGCCCTCTGTGCCCTCTGACTCCGTACTGTCCCCTGTCTTTATTCAGGTGTTTGCACCTGGCCACCACTTGGAGGCAGCCCATTTCTGGAGGAAGAAGTCCTCAGAAACCCTTCAGGTGGAGAACTGAGGATATCCTATGAGACGGAGAGAGGAAGAGAAACTATTAGGAAGTTGAGTTTTCCCAGAAATCTTGACAAACCAACAGCTTAAAAGGGGTGGCCGGGGGCCTGCCCCGATGGGCCAGTGATTGCGATTCCAAGCTTCCACTGCAAGGGGCACAGGTTCTATTCCTGGCCAGGGAACTAAGAACCTGCATGCCTCACAGTGTGACCAAAATAAAAATAATTAAATAAGTGTCCAGAGATCATCTCTTGACCTGGGATAGGCCTGGAGCCCCATGGCCTCCCAGGTTTATTTTGCCTTTTTAGTTGCAGTCCTGTTGGGAGCCTCACACTGGGCCTCAAGCGTCCATCCTCAACTTGATAAGTCTCCTAACTAACGGATTGATGGCCTAACCAGTGGGGCTTAGGGCTGACCTCGCCAGGGAGGCCGTGGATGCCGGGCCAGAGGCAGGCAGAACGTGTGGTTGGCCAGGCCCAGCAGAGCCTCAGTGGCCAAGTTTCCCCTTAAAGATGGCCTCTTAATGCTTATGTCTTGTGTGATTGTGGTATTGTGGTTTTACGGGAGACCATTGTTGTTAGGTGCAGGCGAATGTATTTGGAAGTAAAGTGTCACCGTGTCTGCAACTCAGTTTTAAATGATGTAGTAGAAAACGCAGGGAGGATGTGTATATACTATGTGTATATGTAAAGAGGGAAAGAGAGGAAACTTGTGCACGTGTGTACAGAAAAATGGCAAAACATCAACCTGACCGAATCTAGGTAGAGGAGATGTGGGTGCTCACTGCAGTGGTCTTTCAGCTTCTCTGTATATTTAGACATTTGCATGATATAAAACGTTGGGGGAGAAAAGGTGAGAAAACCTTGCTTTTCCACAGCGGGCTTGGAGTCATTCAATCAGGGATGGGCGTCAGTTGCCTCCCTGTGACTGACACGAGTGACTCTTGCTCAGCCTCCCGTAACTCCGACGCAGGTGGTGGAAAGACCGAGTGGGTAGAGACAGGAGCCAGGCGGGCCTGACATGGAGAGATGGGTGATGCCGCCGGGGACAGGAACGCACAGCCATGCGTGCAGGAAAAAGGACAGGGCCCAGCAGAGACAACCAGCATCGCTGGTGTGGAGGGAGCCTCTGGGGTTATTTTGAGTGTAGCAATGTGAGCCGGACTGTGGTCCGGGCAAGCAAGATGCGGGCTCCGGCGGGAGTTGGGCAGAGGTGGCCTGGTGGGATGCAGAGAGCCGCCTCTGGGCAGCTGGAGCCTAGGGGGAGGGGACGATGTGCCTTTGGCTTCACATCAGGAGAACCTCTTATCTGTGGCCAAAAAAACACCATAGCCTGTGGGCAGCGGGGGCCGGAGTGGCCCCAGGCTCTGGCTTGCAGCCCCGCTTGGCTGTTCATTTCTCCAGACTTGAGGCTCCCGCTCCTGGCGTCCCCATTCCCAGGTCCCTCCTGTCTTGGTTTCTGCCGACTCAGAAGCCTGTCCACTGGGCCTCCCATCTCTGTGGGAGAAACAGCCAGATTCCCACACCGGTGGCCCCCTGGGCTCTGAGGGCCCCTGGTGCCCACTAGAAGCATTTAGCAGCCAGTCAGCCCTCCTTAGGGGAATGCTTCACACTAGGGTCTTCTCTGAGCCTCACGTCTGTCTGTCCATCCCCAAGCAAGGACTCTGAGTTTGGCCACGGGGTCCTGATCACGGGGTCGTCCTAGGAGGTCTCAGAGCCGCGTGTCCAGACCTGACCTGTTCGAGGAGGAGAATGACTGAGTTTTATGGGAGGGTGGGGGCATGGGGAGGGGTGGTGCTGGGAGGAAGCTTTATGTAATTCTTGGCTGGGACTCAGGTAATTGTTTTAATGAAATGGAATGCAGCTTATTCAGAACGCGCTTGGCAGAAACAGCCATGTTCTGTTCTGTTTTCTCGTTGGGGAGAGCGAGTCACACACCCGAGACCGATTGGTAAGAGAGTGGAGCCCGGGGTGATCATGAGCAAGGTGGGTGGAGGCCTCCGGGGATCTCCTTTCCCTTCCGTGAGGGGATCCTCGGCCTCGGCCGGCGGGACTCTTCCCCTGGACACCAGTCTGCGTGCCTTTCTGAACGGATGCCTCTTGCGATGACAGCAAGACCCTGTTACAGCAAGCAGGCTCTAAACTGAGCCTGAAGCTGCCTCCCTGGTTGTTGGGAGGCCAAGTGATGTGGGCGTGGGAGTGCTCAGCACACACAGCCGACAGACCCTCCAAGACATCTGTTATTCACTGCACCCCCCTTTTCCCACCCTGACACCTCCTATAACTCCCTGGGTCCCCCCCACCGCCCCCGCCCAGTATCTCCCATCAGTGTCTACATCCGTGCCTGGATGTGACCTAGCCATAGATATACCCAGATCCACTTTCCTTCTGGTTTCTTCCCCTCCACACTGTTCGTCCTTCCTAACTTTTTTTCTTCTTTAATTTTTTTCTTGGACACACCCTGTGGCATGTGGGACCTCAGTTCCCCAACTAGAGATCAAACCCACACCCCCTGAGTTGGAAAGCTGAGTCTTAACTACTGGACCTCTCGAGAAATCCCCCTCCTGACTTCTTTAGTTTCCTCATCCTGTTTTCAATGCAGCCTGGGCCATTCTTCCATGTTTTTCTCTTTGGCTGAGAAGGCGTCCCACTCTGTAGCAGCCATATTTTCCCCTCCCTTCCATAAATTCTGCTTCTCCCCCATTCTCCAAAGAACCACTCTCTGCCCCCCACCCCAGCCTCCTTCCCCACCTCCTTCCCTGATCCCTTTTTGGGGGAACACCAGTGCATTTTCCTGAAGGCTTTTTCTGGGCCCCATGTTTCTCTCCTAGGTATCCAGGTCAGTTTATTTACTTGCATAACCTGTTTTATCATTTGAATGCTGGTGATGCCTAAATTTATATTTCCACCCCTGACGTGGATTCTATTGTTCAGATTCTTCCGGTCTGCACGCCAGCAAAGATCCAACTCATTTCCTTCTCCCTCTCTCTGCTCTCTCTTCGCAGCCTCAGTCTATTGTCCGCTTTGTTTTCATCCCCTCCCTTATCTTGGCCTGTGTTAAACTGTTACTGCAACATTTTACAGTTTAGAAAACATGTTTATGAGCTTCGTCATCATTGATGATTCTGACAGAAGCCCTTTGGGGTAAATGGTGGTTTCCCCATTTTACAAATGAGGAAGCTAAACTGTAGCTCGGGGCACAGAGGAAGGGGACACTCCCAAGTATCACCACAGATAATGTGTGAGAGCTTGATCTTAGGTCCTCCAGTGCCCCAGCCAGTTCTCTTTTTGGTCCTTCAACTCTGGAAACCTGAAGGCAGGGATGGGAAGTCACAGGCTGCATGTGTCCTGTAGACCCGTGTCACTCGGCCTTCATGGTATTTAAACATATTCAGAATTAGACACCAGCAGTGAAAATATCAGGAGACTGCACCTCAAAATCCATAGGCTATTTTTTTTTTTTGGAAACTCAAGAGTTGGTGATGCTGGACGCCCATCCTCCGTGGCACCGGCGGGTTGAACTCGACAGCTCCGTTTCTGTTGCTGCTCTCCATCGTTCTCTAGTCGCAGTGGCTTCTCATTGTGGAGCCCCGGCTCTAAGGAGCATGCTGCAGCAGCTGCAGCACGCGGGCTCAGGTGCCCTGGGGCATGTGGGGTCTTCCCGGGCCAGGGATCGAACCTGTGTCCCCTACATTGGCAGGCAGATTCTTAACCACTCGACCACCAGAGAAGTCCCTAAAAATGCTCTCTTCCTGCCTTCCAGTCACAACAAACACGCAGTTGCCAAATCTATGGGATTTCTTGAACTCCACTCTGTGACTTAGAACTGACTTCTCACCACTCCAAGAGCTTAGCTCTGCCTGAGGTCTGGACCGATGTCCATGTGGCCTGGGACCCATGTCCATGCCCCCTGACCTGTCTGTCTCCTTTCGCTCTCTTTAAGGTCTCAGTTGCAGGCACTTTTTTAGCAAAGTTTTTTTTTTTTTTTCTTTCCAGTTAAAACTAGCCAACCTCTTGACTCTCCCACTTCCCTGTAACTTCACAGATCTGTGTCCATTGGGCTTTTTCCCTTGTGTTTCCCCCTCTGCCCTGTAAGGCCCTCGAAGATAGGGATCTCACCTGCTGTTCAAGTGTCCCTAACCTCCAAATATGGCTTGGTTCTCTCTCTGGTTGCCTAATAAGTTTTTTTGTTTTTAAGTTTCTGTTGTTGTATGTGAGCCATTTTTAAAGTCTTCATTGAATTTGTTACAATATCGCCTCTGTTTTATGTTTTGGTCATTTAGCCACGATGCAAGTGGTATCTGAGCTCCCCGACCAGGGGTTGAACCCACACCCCCTGCCCTGGAAGGCAAAACCTTCCTTAACCACTGGACTGCCAGGGAAGTCCCACCCTATTAAGTATTTGACGGTGGTCGATGATGAAATGGGCTTGAACTGCAGACCCCCACCAAGACGCTGATCCTCCATCGAAACACTCCCTCCACTGGAGAATCTGAGCATGAAGCCCTCTGGTTTCAGGCAGATGGGGAGACCACGTGGTGCCACGGGGCAGAACGCAGGGTCCCCCATCAGCCCCTCCTCTCTGTATCCATGCTGCCACTCGCCAGCTGTGTGCCTGAACAGGTCACCCGACACCCCAAGCATCAGTCTGCTCATCTGTGAAACAGGTGCATTTCCTGAAATGTGGTAAAGTGCTCAATAAATGGTAATGATGATTCTTTTTCATCCCTGGAATGATCTAGTCATGGGTCTCAGGGGCAGGGCAGGGTTCAGCTTTCTCTGTCACTTTTCCACCTGCTTTCACAGCCTGCTGCCTGCTACATGTGTCTGCTGTGGCCTTGGAGGTGGCATTCAGAGCCCTGCATGACCATTTAGTCAGGGCGTGGAGGAGGAACCCTGAGTTCCATTAGCTCCCTTGGCAATGTGACTGGAGGACCGTTCATGGCCCTGTGGTGTGACTGATGTGAGTTAGGGGCTCTGCAAGTGAAATGGTCAGTCATGTCCTAGTACTGGTGGTGTTAGCTTGGGTTTTGGTTATATGACATCCCACTTCCCGGAGCCTCTTTGGTGGTTTTGAGAAGGAAGCAGTGGGGCGGAGGTTGTTTGGTGGCTTGGTTTATCCTGATCGCTCATCTAAGATGAAAATTTGAGAGCTACTCTGGGGTCATCCCTGGGCTCCTCCCAGAACTCGCGGGCCTTCCTCTGGCCAAGGCCGGCCATTAAAGATGCTCAGTGATGCTCTTCTGGCCTCTTTGGTCTCGGCGGCAGAAGCAAGATGACGAAGGGAACGTCATCGTTTGGAAAGCGTCGGAATAAGACGCACACGCTGTGCCGCCGCTGTGGCTCGAAGGCCTACCACCTTCAGAAGTCGACCTGTGGCAAGTGTGGCTACCCTGCCAAGCGAAAGAGAAAGTATAATTGGAGTGCTAAAGCTAAAAGACGAAATACCATCGGGACTGGTCGAATGAGGCACCTAAAAATTGTATACCGCAGATTCAGGCATGGATTCCGTGAAGGAACAACACCTAAACCCAAGCGAGCGGCTGTTGCTGCATCCAGTTCATCTTAAGGATTTCAACCATTAGTCGCGCAATAAATATTCTGGCTTTTAAAAAAAAAAAAAAGATGCTCAGTGACATCTACAAGGCGTCCCAGGACGGGTCCAGGCCAGTAAGACTCCTAGCAGCAGTTTTGGGCTGGGAACTGTGGCTTTTGTCAGTGGAGTGGGCTTAGTTTCTGGGCTGCCCCCTGTCTGCCTTTCTACCCTTTTAGGGGCAGTTGATATGTTGGATCAGCCCTGGGCTCCCCCCTCATTCGGGGTGTGGAGCGGCTCAGAGTCCTGGCCAGGCTTTTTCCTTGCTCTCTGTTTCCAGGAATATTCCTCTTCTTCTTCGAGTGGAAATGGGCATGTCCCACAGCCTGCATTTGGTTTCCTCCAGATTTACCATTTGTCCCATGGACTCCCAGCCCTGTTGGCTGGCCTGGGTGGGTTCTCATCAGGGTTGAGCCGCAGGACAGCCAAATCGGGCTGGCCCCTCTGGGGTGGGTGTGAAGGAGGAGTACCCACAGCACCTGGACCCGACCTGCTGCCCCCAGCCCCCCAGATTCACTTGGTCACCTGCTGCTCATCTTGGAAAGTCCTCTGTCCCCACAAGTGGACATGTGGTTTTTCTCACCATCTGGCGAAGTGCCAGCCTAACTACATCTTGGGGCCAGGGAGCTGTTCCAAGAGCTTGGTGACCTTGCTTCCTCCCTGTCTCAACCCCTCAGGTGGTTTCTTCTGCCGTGTCTTGAACTTTCCAAGAATCTTTGCTCCTGCTCTGTCTAGAGGGCTGCTCCAGAGTCTTTTTGTTTGTTTGTTTTTGGCCTGCTGTGCTGACGCCACAAGCAAGCTTGGGAAGAAGAGGAGGGTCACCTGGAGGTGGTTGTCACGCTCCCTGTGATCCCTTGTGGTCATCTGTCCCTAAACATCCTGTTTGCACCCTTAGTGCAGCAGGAACACCGGCCTGGAACCAGCTGTTATCTGTCTGCCTGACCTCGGGCAGAGGCGTGGACCCAGGGGTGTCACAGCTCCTCTGCCTCTGGGGGACCCTTGGCTGTGTGGTCCTGGGCTGTTGATGGCGTTGCTGGTAGCAGCTTCTTTCCTCGTCACCAGCTTGGGCTTCGTCCCGGCTCTGCCCTTTCTTTTCTTGCTGCTTCTACTGCCTGTGAAAGTTTTTTTTCCAAATGTTCTATTGGGCATGACCAGTGGCCACTCCCCTGTGGTTCTGGGCTGATTCAGTCTTTCTTAGACTCTTACACTTCTAGAGTGGAAGGGGCCTTCGGATGTCACCCACTCCTGTGGTTGGGGTTTTCTGCCCGTCACTTCTTCCCTCGGAGCTGCTCACTTTGTTTATATATTGAGCTTCCATTGGAGGCTGCAATCGCAAAAGGAGTTTTGTGGTTTTTCAAAAATTTGAAAATAAGAACATAAAAACATTGGAAAATGATTTATGAGGTTTAGCCCACCTGTTTTACAGAGTGACAGACTGAAATTCTCCAAGGAGAAAGCATTTGCCTAGGACACTTAGTAACAGAACAAGCTTGTGTTTTGTGTGTGTGTGTGTTTTCTCCCCTCTTTTTCTAGCCCTATTTTGGGGGTGTATCTGGGGTCCTAGTCTTTCTAAAACCACATATTTGCCACAGTGTGGCCTCAGGGCTTGTTTTCTTCTAGAGATCTTTCTAATGTCATTATGTGTCTGATAGTGTTACTTTGTAAAAGTTCTTATGTCCAAGAAGATACATACTTTTACAAAAAAAGAGGAAGGTGCAGAAGTGAAAGTCCTTCCTTCCTCCCCACTCCAGGGATAATTTGCTAACAGTTTGGTGTGCATCTTACCCACCCATCTTCTACATATTTGTAAATATATAGGCATGCATGTAATATACATATCCATTTTTTTTAAAAGCCCAGGTGAAAATCACATAACATAAAATTAGCCACTTTAAAATATACAGTTCATGGTATTTAGTACATTTAGTACAAATTGTGTAGCCATTGCCTCTGTCCAGTTCAGAACATTTTCATCACCACCAAAGAAGTCCCCATACCCTATTTTTAAAAAATTTATTTATTTGGCTGCGCAGTCTTAGTTGCGGCATGTGGGATCTAGTTCCCTGACTAGGGATCGAACCTGAGGCCCCTGCATCCCCGGAGCATGGATTCTTAGCTGCTAGACCACCAGGGAAGTCCTTTGGGTTGTTTTCCAATTAGAGAGTTGAATTCTTCAGCTATGATTGTGGATTTATCTTTTTTTTTCTTTTCATTTCTGTCGATTTTAGGTTCATTTAGTTTGAAGCTCAGTTATTGGATGTATGTGTGTTTAGGACTATTAAATATTCATGAAAAATTGACCTTTTATCATCACGGAGGGTCTTTATCTCTAATAATATTCTTGTCTGGAGGTCCATGTTGTCTGGTATTAATGGAACCACTTCAACTTTCTTGATATTAGTGTGACACATGGTATCTTTCCCCCCATCATTTTATATTTGTCAAACTGGTAGAAACTGTTTATCTGTGTCTTTTTCTTTAGAGTGTTTTTTATGAATATCCTATTTCGAATCTTGCATTTTTATCCAGTCTGACAATCTCTACTTTTTAATTGGAAGCGTATGGACCTTCTAACATTTAAAGTAATTATTAGCATGATTGGGTGTAAGTCTGCCATCTTGCCACTTGTTTTGTGTTTCTACCATTGGTTCTTGTTAATTTTTTAAAAGTTCGTTTATTTTTTAAATTTTTGACTGTGCTGGCTCTTCGTAGCTGCATGGGCTTTTCTCTAGTTGCGGCGAGCAGGGGCTCGCTCTCCAGTTGAGATTCGTGAGCTTCTCATTGTGGTGGCTTGTTGCTGAGCACAGGCTCTAGGCCTCATGGGCTTTGGTAGTTGTTGGTCTTGGGCTCCAGAGCACGGGCTCAATATTCCTGGTGCACCGGCTTAGTTGCCCTGTGGCATGTGGAATCTTCTCGGATCAGGGAGCGACCAGTCTCCTGCCTCAGGAGGCGGATTTTTTTTACTACTGAGCCACCTGGGAAGTCCGTCTCTACTATTTTTCTGAATTCTTTATTCTTTTCTTGCCTCCTTTTGGATTTGTTGAGTATATTAAGTCCAAAGAAATTAACAAAAATGTTTGCAAAACCTTATCTTTCCCCCCTCCCCTCTCTTTCGGTTTCTCTTCCAAAAACTTGTCCTTTCTCTTTCTCTGGCAAGTTTCCCCTGCCTGTGAGGCTTCCCTCTGCATCGCTAATCCCAGCGTGCTCTCTTGGCTGTCTCATCTGGGGCTGGGTGGTGATAATCAATGATGCTATCAGCTGCCCCAGCTGCAGAGCGTCATGGCTGGTGTAGCTAACACATTCCAGTGGCCCAGGGTTCAGAAAACCAGCACATTCCAGCTCCTGTCTCCTCCTGCCTCCTCTGTCCCCGCCCCCCCCCCAGGAGGTGTGACAGACAGGAGCAGGTCCGAAGGACACCGAGGCTTTGGTCCACCCCGCCCTCCTCCTCCCCCGCCCTCCAGCGCCAAGTGAAAGTGCCCATCCGCCCCAGGGCCTGGCTGCCCCGGGTACCAGCTTCCCCCCAGGCCAGCTGCCTTGCTTCCGCTGCCCGGCACCCCCTCCCTGACCTGTCCTCTCCCACCCACAGAGGAAGCCAGACTGGCCACACAGTGAGTTGAAGCCTTAAGTACCCACCAGGGGCTGCTCTGCTTAGGCCACAGAGTCCTGTGTGGTGCTCCTTTGATTTTGTTCTTTTTTTTTCTTTAAAGGGCAGGAGTGGTGCTGGTTGGGGAGGGGGGTGGTAACTAGATACCAGTCTATCGGGTCACACAGAGTCGGACACAACTGAAGCGACTTAGCAGCAACAGAGGGAGATTTCCTGGGATGAAAGAGGAGGAAGGCCTGGGGCCCTGCTGCTTGCGAGGCTCCCCCGGTGTTGTGCTTGGCGGGTCTTGAGCCCTCACCGAAGCCGGGAGTGGCATGGACTGCGGGGGTGAGCAAGTCTTGGTGATGGATGGGCTTGGCATGGCTCTCCTGGAGGCAAGGAGGTAAAAATGGATGGAGACAGTCCACCTGCCCTCAATAAACTGGTGAACTCACAGGCTGGTGGGACCAAGGCACTCTGGGCGACAGTTTCTGCCAGTTTCGTGTGTGCTCCTGTAGGAGATGTGCATGGTGCTTTGGGAACTCAAAGGAGAGGGGCTTGAAATTCTATGCTGAGGATATAGTCATGGAGGACTTCTTGAAGGAAATGGTACCCTAAACTGATGCTTTGGTGTGGTTTATTACTTATTTTGCATTTCTTTTTAAAAAACTATTTCATCATTCTCATTGCTGTTTTTATTTTTTTGGCCATGCCAAGCAGCATGTGGGATCTTAGTTCCCCAACCAGAGATTGAACTGGTGGCCCCTGCACTGGAAGCACAGAGTCCTAACCATTGGACCATCATGGAAGTCCCTAATGTGTGTTTATTTTAACCGGAGTCTTGACATTTAGAAAAGCCCCAAACTTTCATTGTTTATATAAATCACAAGGATTTCCCTAATAAGATATGGGAATCTTTTACAGAAGATGCTTTAAAACTTGTACCTTGTGGGGTATCCATCCCTGAATAAGTGTCGTTTTCTCTTTTTCAACAGCATTACCCATGAAGTATATGTTTGACTTTCTTTTTTAACATTTCATATGAAAACGACAGACCACCTTAATTTATGTGTGCTTCCTCATTGTGAATAGGTTTGCTTCCTGTCTATTTGTCTATGATTTTTTTGTGCCTCTGTGTGTTGTATTCATTAACTACTTTTGAAGTTTTAATCTGTATTATTTCTACTCTGTTTTGTGTACAAGGGGGAAAATTAAAAAGCTGGAATCCCCTCACCCCTCAAATGCTTATTTTCCACACTAAGATTTGGGAAGCTCTTACAAAAGAGCTCCCCCCCCCACCCCCGCCAGCATAAAAACTATGCATTCCTTTTTGTTTAGGTAGGCAGGGTGGATCCTCTTTATCCTCGGGTTGTAGAAGAGGAAACTGGAGTCTTGAGGAGCCTCAGGGGATTTGTCTTTGTAAGGAAGACTGGAGGGTGGTCTAGGCGCGGTGCACAGGCCCAGAGGGAGGAGGCTTTGCGTTTGTGGTGGTGGCTTCTTGGGCTCTGCATTGGCACTGTGTGTCACCCCAGCTGGATCTTACAGGCTCGTCAGACTCAGCCTTGAGCCACAAGGCCACCACTGACAGCCGCTAACCTTTGGTTCCTCCGTGGGATGACCTTTTTGGGTGGCCTCAGTGTGGCAGTTGAAATGGAGCTGGTCTCTGGGACACCCAGTCGGGTGTAGAGCCTCTTCTGTGGCAAATTCTTTCCCGCGCTCAGCCGGGGTGGAGCCCAGGGCCCGTTCTGAAGGGCATTTCCACAAGATTTGGGGTCTGAGATTTCAGTGTCCTGGGCCCGCCGGCCCCAGCGGTGAGCCCACGTGCTTGTGTGACAGGAAGGATCTGGTTCCTGTGATAACACGCCGGATCTGGCTCCTCTTCCGGAGGGGGGCTGTGGGGGGGGATGGGGCTGGCTCTTGTTTGGATCCCAGGGTTGGACTTGGGCCCTGGGGAGCAGGCAAAGGTGAGCACCCCAAGAATTCCCCAAGCTGGCTACATGCAGTCCACGGCCTCCCCACACCCGGCCAGATGGGCCCCGGAGAGATTCAGAGGCGGCCTGGCCAGGGGAGAAGGAAGACCTGGGCCGGTAGCCCTGTGGCTCTGCCTGTCCTGGGCCGTCACCTGCCCTGTCACCCTGACCCTCCTGCCTCCCATGCGCCTTCCTCCCTAGCCCTGCCCCTCCCACCTGCCCTGTCTTCTCTGGTGGATGGCCCTGCCTGTCCGCCTGCAGGAAACAGACGTCCTGTTCTCTTTCCTCACAGCCGCTCAGTTACCAGCTCGCCTGGATTTCGCCTAGTTTTATTTAGCCTTGGGCGCGCCCTGCCTCTCTCGGGGCTCCCCTGCACACGCTGATGCTCCAGCACAAGCCTGGTCCTGCCATTCCCCACCCCTGCCGTCTGCCCCTGTATGTCCAGACTCCGCAGCACCTCCTGCTCCCCTCTTTCCCCAAGCTGGGACTTGTGCGCTCTGAACTCCGGCCCCCTCTGCCTGGCTGTGTCTCACCTCTGCCTCTGTTCCTCCCTGTGCCTGGGAAGGGAAAAAAATCCCTGCCCTCTCCCCCTGGCCCCGACTGTGACAGTCTCCCACTCGTTAGCGCTCTGTGGGGACAGACACTCATGTTTTGGCCCAGCATGGAGAACCTTAGCTCCCCAACCAGGGATCGAACCTGTGCCCCCTGCAGTGGAAGCACGGGGTCTTAACCGCTGGGCCACCAGGGAAATCCCCAGACACTGTACTTCTGTCACCTCTGTGCCCAGCATGGTGTTTTTAGACACTGTCAGGGCCACCAGAGGTGAAGGTGAGGTGGCTCCCAGGGAGAGGGATGGAAGGACAGGAGGAGGTGGGCTCTGGGGAACCCCCCCACCCCTTTGATATTAGAGGCTGCTTTCAGACCCAGTCTACAGATGTGGGGACTGAGCTCAAAGAGGTGCAGTGCCAGCAAGCGACAGAGCCAGGACTACGACCGAAGTTGTTCAGCTACAAAATTCACACTGCATTCTTGTGGCAAACAGATGTACTTGCTGAGGCTGGTGAGTGTTATGAATGAGTGGAGTAGGCCAAAGGGGAAGGGTGCTAGATTTCAAGAGACAGCCATTGGTGGCCCTGCAGGAAAGGAGACCGCTCCCTGGAAGCCAGACATTCTGGCTTTCGTGTGAAACCTCTCAGTTTCTTAAGGCTAACTCAGATTTCTTTAAAAAGCACAAACAGGGACTTCCCTGGCAGTCCAGTGTTTGGGGCTCTGCGTTTCCATCGCAGGCGGCATGGGTTCAATCCCTGGCCGGGGCACTAAGATCCCACAGTGAAAGGGAAAAAAGCACAAACACATCCAGGAGCTTGAGTGGCCGGCTGCAGCCTTCATGCCTCAGGCTGGTGGTCTCCGCCATGTTCTTTGTTGGCTCCTTGAACCGGCACCCACCTTCCCCTGGTCCTGCTGCCTCTAGAATTTTCTCCGGAAGGAGAAGAATCAGAGTTCCTGACTTGAAAGAGCTGTTGTGAGATTATCTGGGCCAACCCTTAGCCATTTATGATTCCCTTTTCACCAAAAAGATAGGTAGGCATGAATAAGTAAGGCCCTATGAAATCAAGAGTCTGTGTTCTCCGGCCAGAGCCTTTGGGCTTAGCCCTTCCGCCCCACCCCCAGTGGCCGCAGGCACCTCCTCCCATCTGCCACTGTCTGCCACCACATGCTGAGCTGCAGGTGGCCCTCAGGGGGCACTGGCCCTGGGATCTTCCCTCTGAGCTGTCCTTTCCACGTGGAAACAGGCGTCCTTGTTCACAGCCAGTGACAGCTGACTCCTCTCATCCCAGCTCCCGTCTCAACTGGGTGTGGGGTGGGACAGTGGAGCCGGGCCAGGAACCCCTTCTGCTTATAGGCAACACCTCCTGCCACCCCAATTTCCTGCCAGGGAGGGTTTCTACAGAGGAAGACGTCACAGTTCAGGGTACAGCGAGAGGGGTGGATGCAGACAGAGAATTGTGCTTATTTGTTTTCTGTGTGTGTAATTTTTCTTTTTTGATTGAGGTATGGTTGCTTTACAGCATATCAGCATATTCAGGTATATAACAAAGTGATTTAGTTATACATTCTTTTTCAGATTCGTTTCCCCTGTACCATATAGCGTGTGCTTAGTCGCTCAGTCATATCCGTCTCGTTGCGACCCCATGGACTGCAGCCCGCCAGGCTCTGTCCGTGGGATTTCCCAGGCAAGAATACTGCAGTGGGTTGCCATTCCCTCCTCCAGGTGGTTCTTTTTAATCCCTTTTATATTATAGTGGTTTGGATCTGCTCACCCCAGACTTATCCCTCCCCTGCTTTCTCCTCTGGTAACCATGCAGAGACTCAAGAAACAGGCGGTGTTAAAGAGGGCAGGAGTGGCTGTACTTGATCAGCGCACCTCCTCCCTGGGTGACCACTTCCTTTCTGGACGCAGTGGCGGACAGGAGGAACAGCAGCCCCAGCTGGCAGTTCTGTCCAGATCGAAGGTTGCCTAGTTAACCACGAGGCTCCCCAGGTTCCTGTGCAATGAGGCACAGCAGTTCTTGTCCTGTGCATCCTTGGCAAGTTTAGACCAGCTTTGTCCAGGGCAGCTGTGTGCAGCCAATGCTGCCCCCCCCCCCCCCCCCTGCAACGCACACATACATGCAATGCACAGCACCCCGTTGGGCCGAGTGCATAATGGGGTCCTGGCTTAGGCCGCCCCCTGCTCCTCCTTGGCTCCCTCAGAGTAAGAAATCATTCTCTGCAAACTGCAGAACCTAGCATCCAGTGGAATGAATGATAGAAATAGTCTACCTGAACCATCACCCCCCAAAGAGACAGTCTCTGTCTCTAACTTCCAAACAAACTTCTGGAATACTCTGGTGTGAGGACATTTGGGGGGTTCCTGCGTGATGTTTCAGGGTGTTATGGTTGGTGCCTGCTCTTGCCACTTGTCCTGGCTCTGCGGGGTTTTGGGTTCCCACAGCCCCAGATGTCTCCCCCACTAAAATCCAAACCAGGGCTGAGATGAATCCTCCCCCCCATTTATCTTCTGATGTCACCAGCTGGGTGTGATCGAAGGAGGCCAGCCTTGCCAAGCCAAGCAGAACCCTTGGACCCTGTCTGTTTCATGATCTTCATGGCACAGCGCTGATCAGTTCCCCCATGAGACCTGTCATCTGCTTGGCTCCCTGCCTCTGCTCTGGGGTTTCTTGCTGGCGGACTACAGGGTCTTCCCTCCCCGTCATCCTCCTCTGTTCCTTGATGCCCCTACATATGAGCCCTTCCAGCGAGACTGACAGTCCACAGGGGCCCCTCCCTCCCCGAGAAGGACCCTCAGCAAAGTCTTTCCTTCCTTTTTCACTCTCGGTTTCGCAGTGTGACTCTGGTTAGTCAATGCCGTAAAGACCGCAGCCTCCATCAGCTCCCTCCCCGTCCAGGAGGAGGCTGGTTTCTCAGCGCAGAGAGTGGACAAAGATCTGGGCTTCCAGAGATATCTGTCTTGCCCTCCGTGGGGCGGTGGCTGGTGGCATCTCTCCTTTGTAGATCAGTGATGCCGGAGACACTGGGACAAGACCCGGGGCTCCTCCCTTCGTAGGGAGGTGCCAACAGGGGGTCAGCTGGCCCGAGAATTTTGTCTTGCCCCAAACCAAGCAGATGGCTTCCAAACTGGTGAGACTGGGAAAACTAGGGCTGGATGGCATAGATACTTCTAGGGAAACAAAAGTGTCATTGAGGTCACCTGGGGCCAGTTGGCCCTGGCTCTTTCTTGGCCCACCCTGCCCTTTCTGCTCTTGACTTTCTCAGATAGTGGTTCCAACTGTTCTCTGCAGCCTTACGCCCTCCAGATGACACAAGTGGCAGATAAGGATCACAAGCTGCCCATCCTTCTTCCGGAGGGCGCTGCCTGAAGAAAGCCCTCAAGAAAGCATGTCGGGACACACGTGGGTGGGGCCAATGGTCGAGAACCTGCTGCCAGTGTATTCTCAAAAAGTAAAAGCAAAGAAAGTAGCAAGTGTCCATGTCCTGTGATCCCGAGCTTTGGACAGGTGGTGGCACACCCCAGGCTGATCAATCCCACGTCATTCTTTGTTCCTCTTTCAGTTGGCTGTTTGGTGCCTTCAGGCAGCCCTGCCTGCCTGCCTGCCTCCCAATGATTCTCCTGCTTCCTCTCCCCGCTTCTGGTGGAGGCTGGGGAGCCTCTGATCTTTCTGAGCCCCAGGCCCCTCCCTCTGTCCAGATGAGAAGAGGGCAGAGGTCAGTGCTCGCCCCAGGTGCAGCCCCACCTTGAGTCATGATGTTCCAGTGGGCTAGTGTGAATGGTACGGTGGTGGTGGTGGTGGGGACATTCTTGTAAGTAGACACCCTCCAGCCCCTAGGCAGCAAGTTAGAACAGGGGGCTCCCTGTGCCATGGCGAGGGGCTCACCTATGGCTCAGAATCCTGCCCCCTGAGGGGGAAAGACAAGAAGGGAGGCCCAGAGCAAGGGCTTCCAGCAGGGGTGGGGGTGGAGGGGCACCCCAGTGGCCAGGCTTCTTGGATGGCTCCAGGGATGCTGGAGGCGGGCGCTTCAGAGAGTGGCAACAGGCAGAAGGAGGGACAGCTGGCCGTGCTGCTCCCCTCCTGGTGGGGTGTTACGGAAAGACTGAGGGCGAGATCTGTGGCCAAGCAGAG
Organism: Antilocapra americana; assembly: GCA_007570785.1. Taxonomy (NCBI): domain Eukaryota; kingdom Metazoa; phylum Chordata; class Mammalia; order Artiodactyla; family Antilocapridae; genus Antilocapra; species Antilocapra americana. Next base: position 897,607 of record ML660808.1, on the reverse strand, counting down.
CTGTCCTTGTGGGGGTGGCGGCTCTGCCAGGCCGCTGGGCACACTCTTCAGACATCTCCGAGCCTCCTTGTCCTGCTACGTAAAATGAGGGCAGCGCCCTCTGCCTGTGCCGGAGCTCCCCCCATCTGAGCTTCCTTCAGGTCAGGCAGCCCTGGCTTTGGGTCCCCTCGGGGCACTCGGCAGGGCTTTGAGCCTCGGTGGCAGGGGCTGCCCTGCCCTGGGCTCCTCCAGTTGTCCCAGTTCCAGATTCAAAGTAACCGGGCTCTCTGCTGGCAGAGGCCTGGGGGCGGGGCTGTGGGAGCTCTGAAGCTTGTCCCCTGGGGCCTCTGTCCTTGCCGGGGAGTGAGTCGTAGGCTCCTGGGCTCAGCTGATGTTCTCCGAGGAGGAGGACTTGGAATGAACCAGAGGAGCGATGAGGTCAGTGGTTCTGCTCTGCGAGGAGGCCCGAGTCAGTGACAGACCTGTCACAGCTCCCGGGACTCCGTCCCAGCTCCGCCTCGTCCCCCTCCCATCCATCCTCAGGGCGGGGCTGTGGGGTTCTTTCCTGAGTGTCTCCTCCTGTCCCTGCGGGATGCCTGGGAGGTTCTCCCCCTGCCAGGTGGCTTTCATATACTCATTGATTTAATTGATTCCTTACCCTGCGCTTGGTGAAGTGTCTGAGCAACTAAAACCCAGAATTGCCACCCAGGCTGGGAGCGCTGTGGATTTGAACGTGACCCCCACCCCTCACCGGTCTGTACTTGGAGGCCCGTTCTGTCCACTGAGCCACACTGCCATGCGGGCCGGAATGCTAGGAGGGGGCTTCAGAGAGCTGTGTGGTCCGCAGCCCAGCTCCCAGCACCCCGTGGGCAGCCACGTCTATGGTTTGGACAGGATGACTCCGAGGGCTGCTTAAATGTCTCCTGAGCCCTCACCACGAGCAGGTGCAGAAGGGCGCTTTGATACCTCAGTTTTTAATCTCACAGTCATCAGCATTTTGCCTCGGACTCCATAAAGTAGCCTTTCCTAGCAGTTTAATTTATGTTTTGACCACACAGAGTCTTCAGGCTTTCTTTGGTTGCGGTGAGCGGGGACAGCTCTTGGTCGTTGCGGTGCACGGGCGTCTCTGGTTGCGGAGCACGAGCTCTGGGCGCACAGGCTTCAGTAGTTGCAGCACGTGGGCTCAGTAATCGTGGCGCAAAGGCTTAGTTGCTCCAAGGCACATGGAATCTTCCTGGCCCAGGGATTGAACCTGTGTTCCCTGCATTGGCAGGTGGATTCCTATCCACTGTACAGTAGCCCTTTAATCCAAGGCAGTGATCTCACTTTCTTGCTCCTGAGTCAGTTTGATCCTGTGAAGGTATTCTGGGTTTACCCCCAGGTGGTTCCTGTGCCCCTGGCCTCCATGTGCCCCCTGGGGGTATGGATATCCCTGTAGGTGGTGGGGATGGGGGCATGTTCAGTATTGTGAATAAAGACACACGGATGGGGAAAGGGAAGAGGGGGCCCAGTTTGGCTGGAGAGGCAGGTGGCAGTGAGCAGGCTGAGGAGGAGGTAAAGGCTGGTCAGGACCGTATTCTAAGAGGTTCAAGGCCAGAATGCCAACCCCAGGGGGTTCTGATCTTGCCCTGCAGCCAGAGAGGGTCATCAGTGGCTGGGCATCATGAGTCCCCCTTGCTTGACACACACTCAGTCACCACCCAAGAGGATCACAAGGGGCCCTGTGCTGTGGATCTGTGGAGTGGCAAAGAGGTTCCTGCCCTCAGAGGGTGAGCAGTCTCGTGGATGCACACACAAGGGTGGGGTTTTCAAGAAATTCATGGGCTGGCCTCTTCCGCAAGTGTTAAAGTTGAGGAACACAGGGCAGGGGGCTGCCGGCGAGTTTGAGAAGGGGCCAAGCATGGATTCGATTGCCAGTCTAAGTGGTTGGCATCCTGTGATGAAAAGAAAGGGAGGCAAGTAAAGGGGAGAGGGGGGCTTCCCTAGAGATCCAGTGGTTAAGAATCTGCCTTCCAATGCACCAGGCATGGGTTTGATCCCTGGTCGGGGAACTATGATCCCACATGCTCTGAGTTGCAGCCAAAAAGTGGGGAAAAAAAAGGGAGGGAGAGGCCCTATGAAGGAAGAACTGATGGTACTTGATAGTCACGTGTGGGGAGCTGGGAAAGGACCCACAGGCTATCACAGGTGCTGCAGAGCAGGGAAGGGCTGGGAAGTGGCCCAGCTTCCAGAGAAGGGGAAGTAGGGACCTATGCTGGGGCCACTGTGAGCTGTGTGTGTTCGTCAGTCAGAACTTCACTGGCCTAGAGTGAGTAACTAGCACTATGAAATCCACAAACATCGGGAAAAGACTGCAGCTTAGCTCGTTCCTGGAACATAGGCAAACTTTTGAACTTTCTGTTTGGGTCTCCGTAGGGTGGATGACTCACTGCAGAGCCGCTCCTAACCTCTGTTGATGATCAGCAGGGGTGAGAGGCCCCCGGAGCCGCCCTGCTCTGCAGCAGCCTGAGTTGCCTTGAAGAGCCTACACTGCAGGCTTGGATGGGCTGGGCTTGAAATAGCTGAGAAAAAGCCCGGCCTCTGAGCTTCCAGGGTCCGAGGCGGTCTGTCTCACTCGTGTGTAAGTCCTTTGAAGAAACCGTGGGGTGGGCCTGAAGTCGGACCCTAGATGTGACCCTAGAAAAGTCCAGAGTCCCCTGGTCACCTGAGGAGGTGGGTGAAATCTGACCAATGAAATGCGTCCACGGGGTTGGGCCCCTCTGGGGGAGGGGCGCCTGCTGATGCTGGACCCAGAGATGAGTTATTTACAACAGAAACGAGACTTGGCTGTCCAGGCAACCTGCACCGGCAGCTGTAACTGTTGTGGGTGGTGGAGATGTGCAGTGTGTACCTGGGCGCCTTCTCCCACCTGTTGCTACTCAGCCTGCTGGAGCCCCCTCAGATGGGGAAGTGCAGTGGCCTGCCTGGGGCCAGGTCACTGGCTGGGGGGTGGGGGGACCCTGCTTGGTGCCTGGGGCAGACAGGGCCTGGCTCGGTTGGCTTCTGCCTGGAGCCCGGGGTGGCCCCTGGAGTTGCCTTTGCGCCTTTATTCTCTCGTGTCTCCGGTTACCTGTGCTCTGTGACCTTGGGCACCCAGTCAAGAGTCGGCCTGTTGTATCAGTCCCTGCAAGGAAGGGCAGGCAGGAATCCATCCTCCGAGGCAGGTGGGAAGCCCAGGGAAGAGCCACCTTCTCCTCGGGGCCGCCTCCCACCTTGAAGACTCCAGCCTACTCCCCAGATTTCCTGTGTGTCACCCCCAGCCCACACTTCCTTCAGGGCAGAGAGGAAAACGGCAGTTCCTGTTGAGTGAGGCCTGAGTCAGCAGAGGGGAGCGGCAGCTGAGTCTTCATAACCTCCAGGCTCGGCTATTAAATATTTAAATAACACTCCAGTATTGTTCGTTTCTCCTCCTGGCCCCTTAGGGAGCACAGATTCCCTGTCTGGGACTCAGATAATAGCAGTATCTTGGATTTAGGCAAACTCCAAAGAGCTCCAGGAAAGTCCCCTGTAAGTCTCACCGGAGATTTTATCATCTCCTCCTTGGAGCTTGCTCCTCCTCCATGGAAGCCAATTGGGTCTGCTTATTTTAGGCCGACTCAGTGATGGGCACCTAGCGGGCTGGGCGCGCTGCTTTCTCTGGCTCATGGCTCCTTCTCCATCTTCTTGCTCCTTACCAACCCACTGTCTTTCAACCCTTCATACTAGCTGCTGGGGATAGGGCACCCAGAGCTTAATTTGTTGGAGAGGAGGCTGTCTGTTGACAAGAACCCAGAACCCAGATTGGCAGGGGAAGGCCCCTCCGAGAGACCTCGTTCCTAGTCAGGTCCTAGCCCGGCTCCCTGGGGCTGGGCGGTGCAGAGCAGACCTGGCTGAAATTGTCGGACTGACTGGCCCTTCCCAGTCCCAGATCTGCCTGTCCTCCCAGGACAGTTATCAGGATAAACATACCCAGCTCCCCATTCCTGGGGAGTTACTCAGCAAGCAAAAGTGCCCCCGCCGCCATGGATTAGATTACCTCTGCCCCTCCTGCTCATGTGCTCTGGGCTGGGGGAGGGGAGACCCGCCCTCCTGCCGCTTGCCTTCCTAATCTGGAAGTCTGAGCAGAGGGGCCGGAGAGGAGACCGTCCCCACGGAGGGGCGCTGGCCCTGCTGTTCACGTGGTCCCTTCCTTAGGCAGGGCGGAGCCCCACTCCCTGCTTTCGTCCTGAGCTCGGGCAGCCTCTCCTTGGACCCCTTGAGGTGACCAAGGCCGCCCCAGTGGTCAGCAGGGGCAGAAACCTCCTGGTGGGCAGAGAGGTGGGCAGGCCTGAAGGCTGGTCCTCTCCAGGTCCAGCGGGGCAGGGACTTGCTGTCTGTGTGAGAGGCTGGGTCTCACCATAAATGGCGGGGAGGGACAGCTGGCCCTGGGCCGCTGGGACGGCCTGTACCAGAGCTTTCGGGGCAGGATCTGCTACACCCTCCCTCGGCTTCTCAGCTCCTAAGGAGACACCTGCGTGGGCCATGGAAGCTGAGTTAAAGTGGCCTGCAGAAAGAAGGTGGGTGAGCTGAGTCTTGGAACGGTCTTGTTCCTGTTGTGGGCCCCTCCTCTGCCAGGCCTTGAGAATACAAGGCATGTCGAGGTGGCGTCTTTCTGGTGGCCAAAGGACCCCACCTCTTTTAAGTCGGTCTAGCACTGGTGTGGCAGCGAGGGGGGGGTGGTGCTGTGAACTCTGGGATGAGATGATGTCCTCATGAGCCTGCCCCAGTATGAAGACCCGCTGGGGTGGCTTCTCCTGTCACGACTTTTGTTTTCCCTCTGAACAGTGCCCCTCACTGCTGATCCGAGATTACAGCATCCTTGGCCTTCAAGAGTGGGCTGGGGTGGGGAAGAGCATATCTCTTTCTGGTCTGGGCCTAACCCTCCCTGTGGGCGGGAACTGCATTTGCAGCAAGTGTGTGTGTGTCCATCTGTCCGTCTGTCCATCTCTCCATCCCAGAGACTGTGCTAAAGTGGGCACTTTATATCCACTCCGTCCTGTAGTCCTTACTCCTGTGAGTCAGACGGTGAAATTCCCATTGGACAGACAAGAAGACTGAGGCACAGGAGCAGTTAAGCAGCCTGGCCTGGCCGTGCAGCTTGTCCATGGGGCAGAGTCTGTGTGACTCAGAGCCATCCCCTCTGTGTGAATTTTAACATCTAGCATCCTCAGAGCCTGGGATGGGGGAAATGACCTCGTGCTGGACTCCCTCCACCCTGCCTCCACCCCACTCCTTGAGGGATCTTGGCTGGCCTTTTATCTCTCTCGCTCCCTGGCGTCTAGCCAGCTCTAGCCTCTGATCTTGATAGTTGTTATCACATTCTAAGAAGTAACCAGGCTTGGGTAGGAGGAAGGCAGGCTTGCGAAAGAGGCCTGGCTTGTCTTTAGACTCTAGTTGTGGGTGGAGGTAGTTAATGGCTTCTCTTTAACTTATTGGGTCAGCCCAGGCCCCGGGAGCTGCAGCCTGGGGGAGAGATCCCTTATGCTGGGGGCATCAGGGGGTCCTCCTACCGCGGGGCCCCCCTCCCATCATCCCCACGTGTCTGAGCAGGTTTGGGAATGTGAGTGGCCCTGGAATGCAGGCAGACCGGCCCCTGGGTCTCCTCCCTCCCAGGGCAGAGAGCCTGGATACCTGAGTTTTAACCCCCTCAGAGCGGGCGACCCAGCGGCTCCCACTCTGTCCTCAGGATTGTGCTCAGCGGGTGGTCACTGCAGCCAGCTGGGAGAAGGGCCTGTCACCTTGGTCTGGCCCTGGTGCACTGTGCCCACCCAGCCACCTCCCTACCCCTGGGCAGCTCTCAGCCGAAGCCACCACCTCTCCGAGCTGCTGCTTAGGTGCAGCCACGAGGCCCTGGAAGCCAGGACTTGTGCCTGTCCTTCTTGGGTCCCTGAGGGCTCTTGTGGCAATTTTGAGTCTTGCCTTCAAGTGATATATGTGCATGCAGGCTTAGCACCCGGGCCCCGTGGTGCTCTTCCTCGCAGCCTGTTCCGTCCTTCCAGCTCAGTTAGGCCTTCCTGGCACTGAAACTTTGTGGCCGGCTGGGGGCTCCCGGGTCTTTCCCTGAACTGTAAAATTCCGTGATTGCAGAGCGGTTACCTTTGGTTACTCCCGGCCGTTGAGAGCCGACGGGCGAATAGCGCCCCCTAGTGGGCAGCAGAGGACGGTGCACACCCCTCCGCCGCTGGGTTGCCGCTGGCTGGCCTTTTGCCTCTGGAGGCCTGGAGACTTAGTGTTAACACCCCCCACCCACCCACAGTGTCAAAAGAAGAGACCCAGAGACCCTCTCCTTGGATGGAAGTGCCAGAACCTGCATCAGCTGGTCCTCAAGGCAAAGCGCCTGCAGAACCTGGGGTGGTTTCCTCCAGGAGACTGGGAAGCCCCCACTAGAGAACTCCTTTCCCAGGGTGACCGGGGCCCTTGTGGTGGCTCTGACTTGTCCCGGAGTGCTCAGGCCTGGACCCAGAAGCTTAGTGGAGTTTGAGGCCTTCCTCAGCCTGAACTGCTTCAGATGCCGCCTCTGTGTGGATGAAAGGCAGCCTGTGAACACGTGGGCCGGAGGGTGTCTTCTCCGACACCCCCTCTGGGGTATCTGTTAAGCGGTCTCTGAGCCTGCCCCCAGTGGATCCAGAGCTGGCGCCAGGCAGTAACTAGCTGAAAACTGGGGATCCCCCCTTGCCCAGATACCTTGGGGTGCTGCCTGCAGGCGGACTTCCTTGTCCTGTCCTCCACCTACCTCCTCTGTTTATTCAGGCAAGGGAGGAGTTTGCTGAGCCTGCAAGAAGACTTTGGCCTGGCACCCTTGTGCAGCCTCTGGGGAGATAGCATCCCCAGGAACCCAGAGTAGAGGCCAGCGAGTTCCCTTCCACAGTGCCTGTATTCCCCGGTCTTCCTTGAGGCGCCTGTGGGGGTTTTGGTGGAAATCGTGGCCACACGTGTCCCGTCCCTCCCTCAGATACGAGTTTGCACAACGATGGGGCTCTTCTCTCTGACATCCAGACGTTTCACTCTGAATGTTACTTTATTACTTTGCTTTTCTCTTCAAGGTTGCCCTTTTCTTGTCCTGCCCAGATCCTACCCAGAAAAGACTTAGGAGAAGGAGTCAGCACTTGGCACCCTCACCTGGCCTCCTTGGAGAGAAATCTTTTTTCTGAATTTTTGAAGCAGATGACGCGTGATGTTTGCAGCCCCCTCCCATGTCCTGTAGCATCTGCTCTCCCATGTAAACCTCGCACCAGTGCCGTCAGGTGGGGGCCAAGTGATCTGCCCTGTGGCCGTGGGTAGTGAAGACAGAGGTGCTGGGACTGACCTCAGGTCTGGCTTGACTCCACAACCTGTGATCTTCCGTCTCCATCCTCCAGGACTGCTCCTTTGGCCCAGATGTAGCTGTGTTGAAAAGAGCTTGTTGAAATCATAAGCCAGTCAGCCAGATTCGGAGTCAGCTCATGAATGAGGCGGGGGAAGGCGTGTGGTGCAGGAGAGGCAGTGTCCCTAGCTCAGAAGCTTTCACTGGGAAGGTTAACCATCTGTCTTTGATTGAGCGGAGCCCGAGAGACGGCGTTGAGGTCCAAGTGGCGTCCCTTCGGTCAGCTCAGACAGCATGGGGGTGTGCCTCCACCTCTCTGAGCCTGTTTTGCCATGCGCGCTAGTGGTGCTGTGAGGGGCAAGAGCGGTGACCAGGTGGCGCTCCTAACACGCAGTGGGCCTTCAAGCATGCAGCTGCTGCCGTTACCGGACTTACCGAACTTGTATTTGTCGCCAGCTCTGGGGGGCTGGCTCTGTCCGTGGTGGAGAAGGAGGGACCCCCACCCCCCTGCCAGCTTGGGCCCAGAGGAAGCCACAACGCCTTATGGAGCCAAGGCAGCAGGTGTGGCCATGGAGAGGCCACTGGGATTGGCGCTGGAGGCTGGTTCCTTTTCCTCTATTACCTAGACACACACTGACTCCCTCTAGTTCCGGTTTGCTACAGACAGGAAGTCAGAAGTCTTCCGAAGGACCTGGAGGGGGCGGGGGACCTGCAGGACCTGAGCTTCCTTGAAAGTCAAGGGACAGCCTGGGCCTTGGAACAAGCCTCTGATCAGCGGGGGTAGGAGCCTGGGGTAGGTGGGGCCAGGCCAGCCTTAGGTGCTGGAGATCAGGGCAGGCAGCTGGGAGGCGGTGTGGGCCCGCAGACCCAGGCCCTGGCTGAGGCCCTTGCTTCCTTCTCACTATCTGTGAGCAGGGGTGGGGTTGGGGACTGGGTCGCCAGGAAGGATCAGACTGGCAGCCCGTCATTTAGGAAGCTGTGCCGTTTAAACCCGGCATCGTCTTATGATCACCGCAGCCTCTTGCCCGGCAGATTTTTGGGTTTTCTTGGGGGCCTCTGAGGAGTCAGTCCTGTGACGCACTGGCCTTTGTTATGGCGGTGGCGGGGTGGTGGGGGCAGTCCTATCACCTCTTGAAGTCGGTTTCCCGTCTGTAAAGGGAGGGTGGGAATTCCAGCCTCATTAGAAGGGTTAACTGAGACTGTGGAGGCAGTGTGCCCAGCACCGGGTCCGTTACTAGTAAAGGGCTATGAACCAGCCATTGCTTTCTGAGGATGGTTATCACCAGGCCCCTACCCCAGCGGGTCAGCACTGGGGTGAGAGTGAGCTGGTCCGTGAGCACAGGGCAGGGCGTGAGTGAGGGCGTGGCACGCTGTCCAGGCTGGGGGTGGCTGAGCCTCACGGGAGGGGAAGATCAGCAGTTCCTGCCCCCATCCACTCCCCCAGCTGTACCCTTCTTGTCTGAGGACTGGGGAGATGCAGAGCCCCCCTGTTGGTAATGGAAGCTTGCCCTTAAGGCCGATCTGGCTCCCCAGCTGCTGTTAAAAGCAGAGTAGTGGGGCCCTGGAGCCTCTGGGGCCAGGCTGCCTGCCAGGCTTCTGCAGAAACAGCCTGCAGAGCAGTCCTGCCTGCCCCTCTCTGCTGAGGGGGTGGGGAGCAGCGTGCCAGCCTCGTCCAGGCCCCCACATCCCCAGTAGCCCCGAGTCTCAGGAGGAGCTTGGAGCCAGAGGTTTGGTTTCTACCTGGTCAGCTTGGAGCTGGAGGTTTGGTTTCTACCTGGTCGAAAGGCAGGTACCACCCCTCCAGGCTTCGGACTGAGCCGGCTGAAGCGCTTGGGCTTTAAATGGGGACCTGGCCCCTCCCCGTGACGTGGGGCCCCTCCCGCCTGGTCTCTCTGCCTTGCCTTGCGGAGTCAGGCAGGCATTTCTGATTCCCGGCCAGCCAGCCGCACAGCCCTGTCGGGGAGGGAGCACTAGTGCCTGGCTCCCAGAGGTAGGAGAGCCCTGGGGGGTGGCCCCAGAGCCCCCAGAGCACCTCCTCCTTGGCCAGGAGCTGAGCTCTGGGTGCTGACCTAGCCAGGCTGGTCTGGGCTGGCACCTTCCTGCCCTGGGGCTGGTCTTTTCTCCCATGGGTGGGGCAGACGCTCAGAAGTTGCTCATTAACCTGGAGGGTGCCGGTCCTGGAAGCCGAGTTCCCAGAACCCCTCTCCTTTACCCATTCCCCGCCTGCTCTCTGCAGATGCCCTTCTGGCGGACCTGGAGTCCACGACCTCCCACATCTCCAAGCGGCCTGTGTTCTTGTCTGAGGAGACCCCCTACTCCTACCCAACTGGGAACCACACATACCAGGAGATCGCCGTGCCGCCCCCCATCCCACCGCCCCCATCTAGCGAGGCCCTCAACGGCACGGTTCTCGACCCCTTAGACTCCTGGCCACCCAGCACCTCCCGATTCACCCACCAGCAGGTAAAGTGGGGGACGGGGGGTGCTCAGAAGTCAGCTTTGGGGCCGGTGGAGCGGGTCTGGCATGGGCTCCGGGAGCCTGGGAAGTTGGCCTGGGTGGGGGGGTGGCATGGCAGAGGCAGGAAGCGTCCGGCCCCCCCCACCCGACGCCACGTGAAGGGACAGTGACCAAGCATTAATCACCTGTCTCCTGGCCAGAGTGTGGAAACTCCCTGGTGAGGCTGGCCATTAGCGGGAGGCTCCCCGGGGTGACTCGGGCTGTTCCTTCTCCACATACCCCGCCTCCCGCCCTGGGGAGGCCCTGAGCACCATCCTCTCCACAGCCTCAGTCCTCATCCCCTGTGTACGGATCCAGTGCCAAGACTTCCAGTGCCTCCAACCCCCAGGACGGTGGCGGGCCTCCGTGTCCCCGAGCCAGCGAGGAGGACCACGTGTACAGGTGCCAGCTCCTCCCCCTGCCTGGGGATCCTACACGCGCTGGGCTGAGTCAGCCAAGGCTGGGCAGGGCGCCGGAGGGGGGTGGGAGCTCCACCCCGGGTCCTCTGGTTACTGCGGGAAGCCCCGTGTGGCCTTATCTCTGTGCACCCCTGGGCTGGGTGTCACACTGCCCTGCTTGAAGCAACGCTTCCTTCCTCCTCTCTTCTTGCCACATCCCTTCGCCGCACCGCTGGGTCCTCGGGCTACTGGAGGTCCTTGGGCTGCTGGAGGTCCTCAGGCTGCTGGAGACATCGGACTCCCCCCACCCCATCTGGTTCTCTTGGAGGATTTCGGGGCGTCTCTCACCGCAGCCTTCCCTTTGCTTCTTGAAGCTTCCCCAACAAGCAGAAGTCAGCCGAGCCTTCGCCCACTGTCATGAGCTCCTCCTTGGGCAGCAATCTCTCTGAACTCGACCGCCTGCTGCTGGAGCTGAACGCTGTGCAGCATAACCCCCCGGGCTTCCCCGCAGGTAGGACCGGGCTGCGCTCTCCCACCCGCCCCCGTCCCCCATCTCCAAGCCCCACTGCCGGCCTCGGGTCCGCGCGGGGCTCAGGGATGAGTGGCTCTTCTCTTTCCTTCTCCCAAGATGAGGCCAACTCCAGCCCGCCACTGCCAGGGGCTCTGAGCACCCACTACGGCGTCCCGGAGAATAATAGCCTGCTGGGGGGCAAAGCTGGACCGCTGACCAAAGAAAAGCCCAAGCGGAATGGTGGCCGGGGCCTGGAGGACTTGCGACCCAGTGTGGAGAACCTCTTGGATGAGCTGGAGAGCTCCGTGCCCAGCCCTGTGTGAGTTTCCACAGGGCCTTCCTGGGCTGGGGAGGGTCTCAGTCTCGCCTAGCCCATCCCGTGTTCATTCCAGGTGTCACTCCTTCCCCCTGAGGGCCCTGCTGTTTGCCGGGCCCTGCACCAGGCCCTGGAGGATGGCAGTGAGTCACAGGGACACAGGTTGCCTTCGGCGAGCCACCGTCCCTCAGGGAGGGCAGACACTGGGCGCGCCGAGGGCACCCCAGCCCAGCGGCTGTCGGTGAAGGCTTTTTATTTGTTTTTGGCTACATGTGTGGCTTGTGGGATCTTAGTTCCCCGACTAGGTCTGGAACCTGTGGCCCCTGCAGTGGAAGCGCCAAGTGCAACCCAGTGGACCCCCAGGGAAGTCCCCTAGCGTAGGCTTCAGAGCCACGCAATTGGGGCCGCATCTTGGCTCTGCGCTTACCGAGTGTCGTCTCTCAAGCCTTTGTTTTCCCATCTGTAGAAGGGAATAAGGGGAAATGAAGTCGTGGGGACCAGACCACCCACCTCAGTGGGCTGAGACCCAGTAAGACCCCTAGAACACAGGTACTGAGTCCACGTGGTCAGCGCCTCCCCAGGGTCAGCTCTTCTCGGTGTTTCCGCATGGCTGGAACAGCCTTGTGTGTGCCTCCAGCGTCGTGAAGGCTGCGCAGGATGCCGGGGCTTGTTGCACAGGCCGGCTTGGGCTTGGGCTTCTGGGAAAGGTGCCATTTGAGCTGCCTTCTCCTCTCCCCCTATCAGCTCCACTTGGTGCTCTGTCCCCCTGGCTCACAGCCGCCCTGTCTCCCAGCGATGGGTCCCCAGGAGAGACTGGGAGCTGGTGGGCTTCTCCTGGGTTGGGTGGCGGCAGGACCCCAGTGTCAGAGCTGAGGTGTTGACCCTCCCCTGGGGAGGGGAGGGCCATGCTGGGGATGCTTGGGTTGGCCCTAGGGGTCCCCACTGATGCCTCCTTGCCTACCCGCAGCCCCGCCATCACTGTGAACCAGGGCGAGATGAGCAGTCCTCAGCGAGTCACCTCCAGCCAGCAGCAGACGCGCATCTCGGCCTCTTCCGCCACTAGGGAGCTGGACGAGCTGATGGCCTCGCTCTCGGATTTTAAGGTGCCCTGAGGTTCCTCCCCTCTACCGTGCCCTACCTGCTCAGAACCCCCCGGCCTTCCCCTCCCATACCCCAGCATGAGTGGCTGGGACTTGGCTGCTCAGGGTTTGGGTGCCTTGCCCCGAGCTCGGGACGCAGGGCACTGAGCAGCCTATGAAGGCTGGGGACATGCTCAGCGGGACATTCCTTCCTGCCTGGGTGCTCCCGGCTCCCTGCCACCCAGGCGAGGGATCAGGAGGCTGGGACAAAGGGCCCAGTGTTGGTGGCTGCTCTTGGTGGGGGAGGGCAGGCTCCGCTGGGCCGGGTGGGATCCTCCACCCGGAGGTCATTTGTCCTGTAGCCCCATCTCCCACGCTGGCTGGCTGTCCCCAGCGTGTCCTCTTTCTTTTCTGCCTCTGGCTCCTTCGCCAGCCTCCTTCCAGCCTCCACGGGCCTCCGAGGCCCACAGGCTCTTGTCTGGGAAACCTCATCCATCAGGCTCTTGGGCCACACCTGCCGGAGGTGCCCCGTCCCCTACCCACTGCCTGCCAGACCCCCGAGGAGTTTTGTGTAGAGGAGGCAGTGCCTCGATGGGTCCTGATAGTGACTGAACTCCAGTTCCTGAGTATTACTGACTCCAACCTTCCCGGGGTGGGAAGCATGGTTAAGGAACCAGAGGAGGGGCACCAGCTCTGGGCTCCAGGGGCACCTCCGAGCCTATGGGGCTTCATCTGGGGTGGGTGCAGCGGCCTGCGAGTGTGAAGCTCCTTAGCAGCCACAGTTGGGGGCATGTACTGGACTCATGTGGGAGCTCGGCCCCAGCGCCCTTTGCACTTTGTCTCTTTTAAGCCCTCTTGAGACCCCCTTGAGAAGCCGCACTATTTCTCACTGCGTCCCGGGAATGAGGTCTTGAGGGGCCGTAGGAGAGCTGGGGTTGTCAGGGAGAGACAGCTGGGAGCTGCCTGTCCCAGAATAGTGCCTGGGCCGACCTTAATCTCTTCTATCTCATCCCTACTTGGACTAGGAACCTCACAGCTGTGGGTCAGAGGCTGCTTTCCGCTTCCTGGGTTCTTTTTTTTTTTTTTTCAAAACAGACAAAACTCTCTATTTGACTACGCCAGGTCCCAGTTGCAACCTGGGTCTTCTGTTGTGGCATGTGGGACCTGGCTCCCCCACCAGGAATCAGACCCGGGCCCCCTTGGATGGGGAACGTGGATGGGAGTCAGGGAGGTGGAGCCCAGGAAAACCCTTCTTGGGGCTGAGTCTTTTTCCAGGGCCAGTCCTTCTGCTTTAGCTTCTCTGCCATCTTGGCCTGGTCAGCGCAGCCGGGGGCTGTCAGAGCCCTGAGGCCCGGCCCACCCCGCTGTGCGTGCCCTACCTCACCTCTCCCGTCTCTCTCCTCCCCCGTCTCTTGTCTTTCTCCTCCTCCAGACCAGCTCCTCCTCTGCTGTGGCCTTGAGCTCCTCAGGGCTGCCGCCCGCCTCAGCTCCACACCACGTCCTCCCCACTCCGCCTCCCCCTGGGCCCTCTGGAGGCCTGCCACCCCCTCAGAAGCCCTCCCCTCAAGGCCACAGCCACACCCTGGGCATCCTCTGTGCTGAGAACAACGCGGCCCCCAGCTGGCTCGATTTGGCTGGCCTTGGGGTGATGCCTGACACCCCCAACTCAAGATCTCCCTCCATGGAGGGTTGGCTAGGGCCGCTGGGTGTAGAGAGCCAGGCTCATGTTTGGAGGGACTCAGCAGGCCTGGTCGGGGAGCTCTGCAGGGTGCCTCCTGGCCACACTCTACCCTACGCTACGGGCACAGGTCCCCAGGAGCCTGGAGCCCCCCCAGCGCCGTTGGCCAATGCTTTGCTCCTGGAAGAGGCAGTGGCTACCGCTTGGCAGGGGCCGAGGGCTCTGGGGGTGCTCAGGCCTGAGCCCCCGCAGGGAGCTGTGCCCAGCTTCCAGGAGGTCACCGAGCCCGCTCTCGTGGATGTGGACCGACAGGCTGTCTTCCCGGATACCTGGAGCCTCGCAGAGGAATGTGGATGGCAGGAGAGGGCAAGGCCAGAGCCAGGGGCGCCAGAGAGCAGCTGCCGCACCCCGGTTGAGAATGAGCAGCTAGGTGGAGAGACGCCCATGGTGGGCGGCCTGGTCAGGCCAGCCCAGGGACCCGAGACCCCCAGGAGGCCAGAGAACACCATTGAAGCCGCCACCAAGGCCAGGATGGACTGGCCAGAACTCCCACAGGCTGTGGCCATGGACACGCCCAGCACCACGGAGAGGATTTCCACGTCTGGCCAGGCAGGCGTGCGCTCGCCCGGCTGCTCGGCGTGGCCCCACCTGGCTAACTGCATGTGGCCTCCCTGTCTGCGCATGTCTGCCTGGGCACCAGTTGCAAGAGGCTGCGGCCAGAGACCCTGACGGCCAGCGCTGGGCAGTGGGCTCTGTGGGGCCAGTGGAGCTCCCTGGGCTCCGGAATCTCTCCTAGTGACAGCCAGCCTCTTGCTTGATGAAAGCTTTTTCCTTTAGATGAGCTTCGCCCGACATCCTGATGGGATGTGTTTGGAATGGTTAAAAGCATGGGCTTTGGAACCAGCCAGAAATGAATGAGTACAAACCACGCTTCCAACACGTGCACCACGTGTGACCTTGGGCAACCCCCCTGCAACCAGCCTCAGTCTTCTCATCTTTAAAATGAGGAAAATAGACCATTTCCCCCAAGGCTGTCCAAAGGATTAAATGAAACAGTACCTGGAAAGTGCTTTGGAAGAATACAGCACGCAGTCACCAGTAAGCTGTGGCTGACGTTATGTTATCACCTGCTTTTTGCTTGATTGAAATCTTTAGGCCCTTTTCAAAAGCGACAACAAAATGAAACCAAACTACTAGAAACAAACAGGTTATAATCCAACTTATATAAACGAGGAAAAAAAAACTGGTTAAAGGATTTACTGGAAGAAAAGACCATTGTTTTTTTTTTCTATTAAGAAACAAAAGGAAGGAAAAGTCTCAAGCCCATTCGAGAATGTCCACTTACATTCTTTCACATCATTCTTACAATAACCCCTTAAAGCAGTTGAAAAAGAAATACCATTACCCCATTTCAAGGATGGAGAAGCTGAGGCCCTGGAAGTTCAGGGTCTTACCCAAGGTCAGGGCCCCCTGCCTCTGCCCTAGCTCTGCTCAGCTGATCTCTTGATGGTTGGTTCTGCCCTCCCCTCCTGGGTGCCACTCCTACCCCCCATGCCCTCGAGTGTGGACTGAGTCTCCTCCGCTGAGCCCAGAGTGGCCTGTGACAGCGTGCCTCCCCCCTAGATCCGCTCGGTGATCAGGAGGAGCCGGGAGACCGGCCACGCTCATCCCATGTCCCGGGAGCCCTCCCCTCGCCGCCGGCTGGACCCCGCCACCCTAAGCAGGACCCCGTCCCAGGAGCGGCTCATCGCCGAGCTGCAGGGTCGGCTAGGCGTCCGGCCGGAGGCAGAGGAGGCCACAGGGGCTGCAGGGGCCTGCGCCGAGGACTGGCTGACCGAGGGCATCATCATCACCGTGCAGCCGCGTGGGAGGCGGGCTGGGGGGCAGCTGGTGGAGAAGGTAGTGAGCAGATGCCCCCGGGCTGGGCCAGGGCAGAGAGGGCCTCCAGTTCTTCCCCACCCCTGGCCAGAGAGCAGGCGGGGGCGGGCGGGGCGGGCGGGCAGGGGGGTCCTGTGTCCTCGCGAGGCCGGCCTTGCCCCTGATGCCAAGAGCGAGAGGGCCCCGGGAGCCCCCGCCCACTGCGCTGCTATCTCCTCCACCGTCATTGTCCTCATCTCTGTCCCTGTTCTCTCCCTCCTAGGTCGTCTTCCCTCCCGGCTCTCCTATTCCCCTGCGGAGAACCTTCTCTGTTCTGCCTTCTCCTTCTCCTCCTCCTCCCAGCCCTCTGCTCCAGCACCGCAAAGACGCCTCCTCGGCCAGCAGCTCTCCTCCCCCACCCAGCCCGCCCACCCCCTCTGCCCCAGGGCCCCCCACTCTCCACTGTGGCTCCTCTGGGGTCCAGAGCGCTGGGACGGGGCCGTGGGGAATCGGCGTGCAGGGCCCTGCCCTGCCCGCGGCTGCACCCCACTCGGTGAGGTCCATAGGCTGCCAGACCGACGAGGATCCGCTCTTCCCCCCGATGCAGGCAGGCCTCCCGGGGCCCTGGCCCCACCTGTCCCTGTCCTTATGCTCAAGCAGGGTCCCTGCTCCGCGCGTGCGCACACACACACACAGCCCTCTGTTCCTCCATCCATAAGGCACCATGTCCCTCCTTGCCCTTGGCCTTGTCCCTCTGTCCACAAGGGACTTGTGAGGAACCACAGCCCTGCCTTGGTCTTGGCCTGGACCCGATGTCCACACTCGCTCCCTCCCCTAGGTGTCAGCCACCCCTCCATCCCGCCCCAGGCTCCCTCTGAGGATAACATCCTCAGAAGGAAAACCAAACCTGTTTTCCCTGCAGCCCCAGGCCTGGTACCTGGTGAGGCCCCCTGGCTCTCTGGCCCCCTCACCACTGCTCCCTCTGTCCCGTGCCTTGGGTGGGCTTACCTCTCTCTCCCTCTTTATCTGTCCCCGGGCCTCTCTCTATCTCTCGTGGTTGTTTTTCTGTAGACTTTTTCTCCTGATTTTCATTACCGCCAGTAGGGGGGAAGAAAAAATCCATCCTCCATCTCATCGTAAAGTCCCTTTTGTGACACAGTCTAGTCACAGGTTCTCTTAGTCTTTCTTCCTTAATTAAAAAATAAATAAAAGCAATTCTTCTCGTTTCCTCCCCTAAGATCCAAGGCCTGGAACAGAGAGTGGGTGGCGAGCTGTGCTGGGAGCCAGCTGGCCTCTGAACGGCAGGCAGAGCGGTCCTGAGGGGCAGGACGAGGGAGGGGTCAGTGCCGAGGCTGGGGCTGCAGGTCCTGCTTGCGGTGTGTTCCGGGGCCCGGTCAGGTCCACTGTGAGCCCCTGGGATCCCCAGATGCATTGTGGATACTGTTCCCACCTGAGGGCTTCCGAGGCCCCTGGAGGCCCTATACTTCCTGCCTCAACCTGTCTGTCCAGGAGAGAGAGACCCTTGTGCAGCAGCGAGACCCCGGGCCTCACCCCTGAGGCCTGGGTGTCCTGACCTGTCCTCTCTCCCTATCTCTGCAGTTCATGACCCAGGGGAAGACAGGGAGCAGCTCTCCCCCAGGGGGCCCCCCGAAGCCCGGGAGCCAGCTGGACAGCATGCTGGGGAGCCTGCAGTCTGACCTGAACAAACTGGGGGTTGCCACGGTTGCCAAGGGGGTCTGCGGGGCCTGCAAAAAGCCCATTGCAGGGCAGGTGATGAGGAGGGGTGGGGCGGGGCAGGGGGGATGCGGGGGGAACGAGGGAGGGAGCCCAGGGGACAGGGCCGGTTCCGAACCGCATCCTGCCCCTGCCCGTCAGGTGGTGACGGCCATGGGGAAGACGTGGCACCCCGAGCACTTCGTCTGCACCCACTGCCAGGAGGAGATCGGCTCCCGGAACTTCTTCGAGCGGGACGGACAGCCCTACTGTGAAAAGGACTATCACCACCTCTTCTCTCCACGCTGCTACTACTGCAACGGGCCCATTCTGGACGTGAGCGCCGGGCGCAGGGCGGGGGCCAGGCGCGGCCCAGGGTGGTCCTGGGCGGGCCCGACCACTCACAGCCGGGGACCTGGGCTTCACCCTCTGCCTGAAGCGGCCGTCCTAATGCCCACCAGGCGGCCACCCCCGCTCCCTTCTGCCGAGGATAGGTGGAGAGGCGTGCAGGCTTGCTTGCTCTTCCGCTGTGTGACGTTAGGGAAGTGCCGAGCCTCTCTGGGCCCCCGTGTCTACCCTTACGAGATGGGTGGCCCAATAGGCCTCAACCTCCCGTGAGAGTTACAGGGAACAGGGCGTGTCTGGCGCATCACACCCTTTTCAGTAAATTGGAATTCTCAGTGGTGTTCCGAGCATAGCTAGGAGCAACTCCTGTCTGGGGAGCATCACGCTCTTTCCTTGACCGGAGGTGGGGTGGAGGGGCCGGGGAGGACAGCCTGGCTGTGGGTCTCTCTCAGCTGGGGGCGTGTCCCGTGGGCCAGCCGCTCAGCTCGCACGCTTGGCTTTCACAGAAAGTGGTGACAGCCCTCGACCGGACGTGGCACCCCGAGCACTTCTTCTGTGCCCAGTGTGGGGCCTTCTTCGGGCCTGAAGGTACTGACTGGAGCCTCGGGGAGGCGGGCTGGGGTTGGGGGGGAGCCCTTGCTGAGTCAGGCTGGCCCCTCCCCGAAGCCTAACCTGGCCCCCAACCCCCGCCCCTCAGGGTTCCACGAGAAAGACGGCAAGGCCTACTGCCGGAAGGATTACTTTGACATGTTCGCGCCCAAGTGTGGGGGCTGCGCCCGGGCCATCCTGGAGAACTACATCTCGGCCCTCAACACCCTCTGGCACCCGGAGTGCTTTGTGTGCCGGGTAAGGAGCCCCTATCGCTGCCTCGGGAGGGGCCGAGAGTGGGCGTTGCTGGGAGAAGCGGCTACCCCCCTGTCCTTTCTGAATCCAATTCACAGGGCCTGTTTGAGGTTCCTGATCGGGCAGGGAGGCAGGTGGCGCACTCCCTCAAGTGCAGTCGGTCCTGGGCCAGGGCTTGTGCAGGGGCTGGGAGAAGTGAGAGCAAGGCAGACCTGCGCAGCCGCCCAGGCCAGGCCACGTCCAGGAGAAGGGGGTGTGAGAGTGAAATGAGGAACAAGCCTTCAGCAGCCTCAGTGGACAATGGACGATGGTTTCCAGATTGCATTCTGAGGGATGATGGGCCCCAGATATTATGAGGGTTTTGGCAGGGGTCCCCTGATTAAGTAAGTTTGGGAAACACTATTCATTGCAGGGCTTCTCAGAGCCTTTAATACCTGAATGTGCCTGCGGATCTCTAAACGGGAATCTAGGATGCAGAGTTTGACCTTAGAACCCATTTTTTGGGACACCACAAGGTCTCCGGGCACACCTGCTGCAGTGCCCAGGAGTCAGACCTGTGTTCACTCCAAGCAGTGCAACTTAGCAGGCTTCCCTGGTGGCTCAGTGGTAAACAATTTGCCTGCCAATGCAGGTTCAAACCCTGGGTCAGGAAGATCCCCTGGAGAAAGAAATGGCACCCCACTCCCGTATTCTGGCCTGGAGAATCCCATGGACAGAGGAGCCTGCTGGGCTACAGTCCATGGGGTCGCAAGAGAGTTAGACACGACTTGAGCGACTAAACAGCAAAAGCAGCCGTGCATCTTGGCAGCAGCGAGTCAAGGTCGTTATTGGGAGAGCTGAGTGCCGGTTTAGCGCCACGCCCGGCACATAGAGAACGCTTGTCAAGGGGGCACCGTTTCCAGCGTGGCCACCCTGGCGGTCCCCTGCCCGCCACCTGGGAGCCGCCTCGGCCCTCAGCCTGAACCCCCACCCCCACCCCTCGTGTGTCTCCAGGAGTGCTTCACGCCATTCGTCCACGGCAGTTTCTTCGAGCACGAGGGGCAGCCCTACTGTGAGGCGCACTACCACGAGCGGCGGGGCTCGCTGTGCTCGGGCTGCCAGAAGCCCATCACTGGCCGCTGCATCACCGCCATGGCCAAGAAGTTCCACCCGGAGCACTTCGTCTGTGCCTTCTGCCTCAAGCAGCTCAACAAGGGCACCTTCAAGGAGCAGAACGACAAGCCTTACTGTCAGAACTGCTTCCTCAAGCTCTTCTGCTAGGCGCCCCCGTCCCTCCCCACGGCCCCTTCCCCGGCCCAGCCTCCTCACTGTTTCTGGGACCCAGAGGCCTCGTCCCAGGGGGGCCGGGGTGGGGGGGCGGTGGTGAAGGGGCCAACCCGACCGAAACTGGAACCGCGTCCTTGGTGATGGCGAGAGGACCCTGAGGGGTCCCACCTTCTTCTCTTGCCCCCTGCTGGAGCCTTTGGGCTGCCTTCCTCCTCCGGAGGCTCTCCCCAGGCTGCCAGCTCATCACCGTCCCCCGAGGCGGAGGCTGGAGGGTCCCACCTGTGTCCCCAGGAGCCCGCCTGGCCAAGCCAGCACCCCACACTGGAGCTGTCTCTTCCTCGTATTTTGGCAGTGGAGCCGGGGGTGGGGAGGGCAGGCAGGGTCAGACAGGGCCTCTTTGCACCCTTATCCCCACCCCCAACCTCATCAGCCTTGTTCTGAGAGTACTGGGGGGATGCCAGCTACCCCCAGACAATGCCAGCACCCACCCACCCATCCACCCAAGGGCAGACGTGCCCACGGGGCCACAGAAGGTTCCTCGCGCACCTCCTGCCCTTCCCGTCCCCCCAGGCCTGGGCAGCTGCCCCCCGCCCCCCCCCCCCCCAACTGCTCTGGTTCTACTGAGAAAGGCCTCTTCAGCAATAATGTTTTCTAGTCACTTCTTCCATCTCCTGGGACGGGGTGAGGTGGTGAGTGTCACCCCGTCGCTGAAACACTGTACCGATTTTGATAGTTTTCTACACTGACGTTTGAATTCGTATCATCTGAGTTGCTTTTACTTCTCTATACAAAAATGATTTTGAATAGATTTTACAGACGTCTCCTTTTGTACTCCTCCCCTGCGTGCACCGCCGCTGGTCCTGTGTACACCTCGGTGGCTGCAGAATATGCGGGGCTTGCCTTGTACTGAGGGCTCGGGGCGGGGAAGCAATTCGGATTTTGTTTTTTTCTTAGCACAAGCAGGTGAACGGGGAGCAGCTCTGTTGACTCCCCATCTCTGACTTCACAGCTCACCAGGACTGTTTTTATAAACTGCTGTATTTCAAACCCCCTTCCTTACTACCCAGGTCAGCAAGCGCTTCACTGAAACCGGCCTGAAGGGTGTCTTGCCCTCTGGGGCCTCAAATTCCAAACCTCATCCGTCCTGTTTCTGAGCGGGGAGAAAGGGGGAAGTCTACTTTCTGGGGGTGCCAGTTCCCTGTGTAAGCCATTAGGAGTGTCCACACCCCTGTGAACTTTCTGGCCACAAAGAGAACATTCTCGGCCTCCCCGCTGCTACTCTGGGGGCCCTTCTGCCTCCTCAGGAAAGCTGGTTGACAGTTAGTTTTGTTGATTCCACTGGGTGCGTCCCTTCCCCAAACTTCCTGCCTTCCCTGGAGACTGGTGGTGGCCCCCTGGGAAGAGAGCCCACACAGGCTGTTGCCTGGGGACCTGATAGGATTCTGGGTGGAGGGACAGGATCCCGCTAAAGCAACAGGAAGCCCCCCTCACCCTGCTGAGGATGAGACAGGACCGGGGTTCCAGGTCAGTGGAACAGGGGCCCAGGTGGTGTCTTAAGTGAGGACAAGCCAGACCCACTCCACTAACCTCATCAGAGGCTGGGTGTGCTGAGTGTCTCAAGAGGGGAAGGGGTTCCCTCCTTGGAGGGGGTGCTGGGGACAGCCTAGGTCTGGGGAGGTCGGCCAGGCCCCGCCACAGGTCTCCACTTCTACCCATAGGCCTTATCGCTCTGTTTACAGTGACCCACCCCAGACCCCTCCCCTAGAGGGTCTGGGGCTTCTAGAGGTTCTACCCTCTGGGTCAATGGTTATTTGATAATTTGATTTTAATTTTTTTTTTCCCTCTGTAAACTTATAACCTGGCTTTTCCCATTTTAATTCCTGTGATTTATGCCAATAAAGTTTGCCATTATTTTCGCCTCTGCTAGTGCCATTTCTTTGTGGTCTGAGATGAACGGCTCAGCCCCAGAAGAGAGACCAAACCCTCCCTGGACTCACAGGCACCACAGTTTGAGGGACAGTCATTGAAGTTCACTTACCTGAGGCCGAAGCCCTCACAGGGCACTTGTGGGCCTCCTGGCTTTCTTACCCACTGCAATTTGCTGTGGGTTGCCTCCCATGGGTGTGGGGGTGTGGCCTCACACTCACGGATGGGGAAAGAGTTTCAGAGAGAATCGATATCCTGTGAACAAGCACAGACACAGGCCATGAATCCAGGGCTTGTCTCTGTTCTTACGTTGACCAGACACACCACCACTACTCCCTAGTTCTGGCACCACATCTTGGGTGTAGAACCTACCTTGTTGAAAGTGGATGTGAGAGTTGGACTATAAAGAAAGCTGAGCGCGAAGAATTGACGCTTTTGAGCTGTGATGTTGGAGAAGACTCTTGGGAGTCCCTTGGACTGCAAGGAGAACCAATCCATCCATCCTAAAGGAGATCAGTCCTGGGTGTTCATTGGAAGGACAGATGCTGAAGCTGAAACTCCAATACCTTGGCCACCTGATGTGAAGAACTGACTCATTTGAAAAGACCCTGATGTTGGGAAAGATTGAAGGTGGGAGAAGGGGCCAGAGGATGAGATGGTTGGACGGCATCACCGATTCAATGGACATGAGTTTGAGTAAACTCGAAGTTGGTGATGGACAGGGAGGCCTGGCTTGCTGCAGTCCATGGGGTCGCCAAGAGTCGTTGGTAACCGAGCAACTGAACTGAGTTGACTTAATAGTCGAGGATGGGTCTCGACTTCCCCCTGGTGGTCATGTCTGTATTTGCATGCATGCTTTCTCCTTGGCTCTTGTCAGAGCCATAACTTCCAGTCCTGGGCCTTGACAAGCTTCCTGGACAGTTTTGTAGCTTTGCAGTCTCCTTGTTGTTTGGAATGGTCCTCCAAAAGCTGCATGTCGATTTCAAGTCTGAACCTTGACCATTTCACATTGAGCTCAGAAGTGAAAATTACCCTCACCCTTCACCTAGCTCATGTTGGACTTATGTAACTGAACATGGTCCACTTCATTGTAACTGGCTCATTCAACTGTACTTTGTGTTTTCCCATGTTAATAAATAGAGATGGGCATCATTTTTTAATGGCTTCATGGTATTCCATTATATTGATGTGCTATAATTAGAGACAATATCATCAGAGGCAGGATGTCCTTGGGAAGTTACTATGTCAGTATGAATATCCTTGCAAAAGTGCATTTGAACTAAGACAGCCTTAGGGTTTGGAAGGGACTGTATAGCATAGTGAGACTCATGGACTTTGACCTTGCTTTTAGATTTTGGTTCTGAAGCCATCACTTACCAGCTGAGGGACTTAGATGAGTTATTTAACCTCTATGAATTTTCTTACCAGCAAAATGGTACTAATACTGTATTTCCTTGGGGGTTTGCTGCAAAGATGAACAGCGGTAATGTGCACAAAGTATTTAGTACAATGCTGAGCATGCAGTAATACACTGTCACTAAAAAGAGATCTTAGCAGTAATGGAATTAAGCAGTTGTCTATATAGGCTCATCATCAGGAGGCTTGAAAACAAAATACCAGGGTTTCTAACTTGGTCAAGTTAAAAGGATGGAACTGGGGAGAACCACCCCTCCCTTTCCCACCCTAGGATCTAAGCTTATTCATTAAAAATGTATTTAATGATATAGTACAATTGTTCAAATAAATGTTGAGTGAAAGTGTAATAAAATATGTTGACATTAAGTGATTTCCTCCTACATTCCAGGAACTGTGTTAACACATACCTCACGTAATCCTCATGGGGTGTGAATACTATTATCCCTATTTTACAGATAAGGAAAGAGGGTCAGCAAGGTGAAATCACTTCCTAAGATGACCAATCTAGCAAGTGACAGAATAAGCATATGAATTCAGATAATTCATATGAATTATCTGACTGCAAACTCTGCATCCATTCATTCAACAAATATTTATTATATGCCCATAGGTGCCAGGCTCACGGCAGAGAGAGAGAGACAAATTAGTGTGTTACTACTAAGTGGAAGCACTCCCAAAAAGTTAGATGGGACAAAGAGGGAAGTGGGAGTGGTTTTGGGGGTAATTTTGAATAGGGCAATCCGGGTAGGCCTCCAGCAGGTGATCATTGAGCCAAGACACGATGGAGGTGTGGATATCAGCAAGAAGCCTTCCAGGAAGAGGGAATAGAGAGTGCGTGAGCCCTGAAATGGGAGCGTCACCCAGATGGGAGGAAATGAGTCAGTAGGCAAATCAGAGAACAGATGATGGGGTGGAGGTGGGGAACAGATCATGCAGAGCCTTCTAGGCCATTTACGTTTTAGGTTTTTTACTGGGAGGGAAATGGGGAGACTCAAAAGTATTGCGAGCAGATAAGGAAGTGATCCGACTTAGGTTTAAGGATCCCTTTGTTTCGATAGGGGGAAGAATAAACTGTAGAGGAGACGAGAGACCATCCTGTTTCTAAAGCATGAGAGTTCTTAACGTCATACTCTGTAGTTGCCACTTGGCCAGGTGATCCAAGGAAACGTGAACTAACTCTACACCACAGCGCCTCCAGCTCGGAAGAGGGCAGCAGCTCTGAGAAAGCTCCTCCAGCACCCAGCAGTGCCCTCCTTAGCTACCTCGTTTAAAAGCAGCTTCCTGTTGTTTGGAGTGGCAGGGATGCCACCCAATGGCTGCCTGCAATCTATCGGATTTCTTCACACAGACGTTGGCGCCAGCCAATAGGCGGGGGGGCTCTGCCCGTGGCTTCTGATTGGCTGCTTCGCTCATCTACAAAAGGTGCTCGCCAGGGCGCGGCCCCTCTCTCGCCAGGCGTCCTCGTGTGAGGTTCGTCCGTCTTAGTGTGGTAGCACCGGCAACTGAGGCGGGAAGGATGGGGGTCTTTGGGGGCTCTTTTGGGGGCTCCTGGGGACCGCGGGGTCCGGTCTCTTTGGTTTGGGGGCGCGGCGGCAGCCGCCGCGGCAGGTGCAGCCCCGGCTCGGGGCGGCGGGCGCCCGCGCGTGGCCTACTCCGCGTGTGCCTTGGGCTTGGAGCCCGCCGTGCCGTGGGGACGCGTGTCGGGGTGGCTTGAGCTCCTTTTCTCTCCTCAGTGACATCGTCTTTAAACCCTGCGTGGCAATCCCTGACGCACCGCCGTGATGCCCAGGGAAGACAGGGCGACCTGGAAGTCCAACTACTTCCTTAAGATCATCGTAAGTTTGGGGTAGGCCCCAGCCGCCCACCGTGCTGCCTCGGGCCCAGGCACTCATGGGGACAGTCAGCTGCCCTGTACTGAGGACTTACTCGCTAGCTGCCACGTTAGGTCGTTTTAAGGAGATTTCATTTAATTTTGATAATTTCCCGAGATCCATGCCCTTCCCCCTCCCAGTGTTGGCAGATAAACAGACTCAGGCAGGTGAAGTGTCTCTTAAGGTGACAGCATTCAAGCCCAAGTCTATTGAGGTTCAAGTAGCTCTAGTCCTAATTTTACTGCCCTGTCTCCATCTTTGAGAAGGTCTGAGGCGATGAGTGACTCATTATTATGGAGCAAATTGTTGCCTATTTAGAGCCTGTCAGTCAAGAAACTATGTGAGTTTTTTCATTTAGATGGCTTTGAGTTGGGTCTTCCCTGACCAGAAATGCTAATCACGCTGCTTTTCAAGCCTTAGGATGCGTTGTGGAGTTTAGTCCTTTGCGTTCTTCCTTATTTATCATGCAGGTTTTCAGTTTAACAAAAAATTTTGTAAAATGTTTATATACCCACAACCTAGGTGCTACAAATTTTGTTGTATTAACTTTATGTTGTATTTTGATTGCTGTAAATCTAACTTTACTTGGAACTGTTTTTTTTTTGTTAAGGCAGCCATTTAGTGAATCAAACATGCCTAATAATTGGGAAAAAGCAAAAGTTATAATTGTTTAATTTACTGTGGAAACATTCACTGTTCATACTCAACAAGCAAATCTTTGACAAATCTGGTGTTAACTCAGGTGGCCGATAGTAGGAGGAACTGTCCCAATTTCTGTGTCATTTCCAAAGTTTAGAGGAAAGGGAGTGAGATGGAAGCTGGCGATTGCGGGATTTGGTTTCTCTTAAACCTTTTTTCCCTCTTTCCTCCTGTGAAACACTGCTTGTTTTTGGCTTGTTTCTGTAGCAACTTTTGGATGATTATCCAAAATGCTTCATTGTGGGAGCAGACAACGTGGGCTCCAAGCAGATGCAGCAGATCCGCATGTCCCTCCGCGGGAAGGCTGTGGTGCTGATGGGCAAGAACACGATGATGCGCAAGGCCATCCGAGGGCATCTGGAGAACAACCCAGCTTTGGAGAAGTCGGTGTCTTTCTCCTCCCTTCTCAGTGTCCTCCCTCTTCTTGGAGAGGAACGGTGCGCAAAAGTGACCTTCTCCTGTAAACTTCTCTTTGCAGACTGTTGCCTCACATCCGGGGGAACGTGGGCTTCGTGTTCACCAAGGAGGACCTCACTGAGATCAGGGACATGCTGCTGGCCAACAAGGTAAGGAGAATCAGGTTGATTGGAGAGAACTTACCATTATTTTGGCTCTCGAAAAGCAACAAAACTGACCAATCTCAGGTTGTGTCTGGAGAGAAGACCTCTCACTGTTCACATTTCTTCCCCCCTTTGCTCAGGTGCCAGCTGCCGCCCGTGCTGGTGCCATAGCACCATGCGAAGTCACCGTGCCGGCCCAGAACACTGGTCTGGGGCCCGAGAAGACCTCCTTCTTCCAGGCTTTAGGCATCACCACTAAGATTTCCAGGGGCACCATTGAAATCCTGGTGAGTGGACCTGGCTTGCCAGTGCCAGCTGGGCCAGTGGTGGGGTCTCGGTGGCCTTGGACCTGCCGGATGTCCAGGGGTTAACTACCAACTCCCTTGTTCTTCAGAGCGATGTGCAGCTGATTAAGACCGGAGACAAGGTGGGCGCCAGCGAAGCCACACTGCTGAACATGCTGAACATCTCCCCCTTCTCCTTCGGGCTGGTCATCCAGCAGGTGTTTGACAGCGGCAGCATCTACAACCCTGAAGTGCTTGACATCACAGAGGAAACTCTGCATTCCCGCTTCCTGGAGGTACTACAGGGCCCATTCCAGGCCCTTCCCTTCTCATTAGTAGTTGAGAGCTTGTCTGGCTTCAGCGGGATCCTGGCAGTGCAGCTGACTAGCAGTGTAATAACCAGAAACAGTTGTGTAGTCTGTATCTCAGTTTGCTCATTCTTAAAACAGCAGTGACAATATAGGATCGTTGAAGGAGCTAATGAATGAGTGTAAGGCCTTGGAACAGTGCTGGGCACACAGTAAGGGTTGTCATTTTAGGACCTGCAATAAGATGTGAGATTCTGAGTGTCAGTGAGTCAAAAGAGGGATGAGGAAAATGAGGTAATTAATACGTAAGTGTTGCCAAGTACCCCTACTATGTTGGGAGAATGGACTCTCAGTCTACCCTTAGTCTTGCTTGCTTTTTTCTACTAATACACCTTCTTAACTAATAAGGTGATGGAATGAATATATGATTCCTGTTTCCTTGGATGAATAGACAATTGTAATTACATATACTCTTAACTCTGGTTACCTTTGGATATCTTAGTAACTAAGTGGATGAAATTCACATCTGGAACTAACGTTTTTCTCTCGCAACACCATGACTATATATTTTTACAAAACGGTGGCTTTTGAAGTAAATACCATCATTATGGTATAGGGAACACCTTTGTTGAGAATAAGGATGAAAAGCATTTGTAAATTAAACTGGGTCTAAATTTCCTTGCCAGAAGCATTTGGTGTGAGGTGAAGTGTCCTGTGTGAGACCAAGATACTAACTGAGCAAATCAGTATGCTATCGAGCTTTGTCATTCTCTTAAGACATCACACCTGAATACCTAAAGTGAATTTTTTCCTTCCTTCCACAGGGTGTCCGCAACGTTGCCAGCATATGCCTGCAGATTGGTTACCCGACTGTTGCATCTGTACCCCATTCTATCATCAATGGGTACAAGCGGGTCCTGGCTTTGTCTGTGGAGACTGATTACACCTTCCCACTTGCTGAAAAGGTACAAAGAACCCACCAGGACCACAGCAAACCTGACAGTTAGCAGGACGAATAGCTGTCTGCTAAGTTAGTGCTTTCATGAAAGTGTTTCACATAGCAGATACATTTTTTAAGAGTGCCTCCATCATTTGCTTTTTGG
Organism: Antilocapra americana; assembly: GCA_007570785.1. Classification (NCBI taxonomy): domain Eukaryota; kingdom Metazoa; phylum Chordata; class Mammalia; order Artiodactyla; family Antilocapridae; genus Antilocapra; species Antilocapra americana. The sequence goes on along the minus strand of ML660808.1, from coordinate 869,598 downwards.
GAATTTTTTCCCTCTCTTTTTTTTTTTGAGTTTTGATCTGCAGTTGGTTCAGTCTGCAAGTGTGAAACCTTTGGGTACAGAGTGCCAATTGTCTGCTTGAGGTTGGGAGGCAGGGGAGATGTGTCCTTGATGTTAGAAATTTATAGAGATTTAAAGCTGGGTTAGTTTACTGGGTACGAGCTGGGTCTGAGCTCACCAGGCTGTACCGAAGCTATCCTGCCTGGTTACTTCAGAGGAAGGCTTCACTGACATGAAGTGGGCCCTTAAACCTAGAGCTCTGCAGAGGCTGAAGGGTTGTGGGTGGCAGAGGTGGTAAGATGGCCTTTTTGACCATGAACTTTCCCCTTGCTTTAGGTTAAGGCCTTCTTGGCTGACCCGTCTGCATTTGCGGCTGCTGCCCCTGTGGCTGCTGCCACCACTGCTGCCCCTGCTGCCGCCAGCGCAGCCCCAGCCAAGGTTGAAGCAAAGGAAGAGTCGGAAGAGTCGGACGAGGATATGGGATTCGGTCTCTTTGACTAATCAAAAAGCAGCCAACCCGGCCAGCATTATTTGTGAAGTGAGAAAATAAAGGCTTCCTTACCTTACGAGTCTCTGAGCTTCTCATTTTGTGCGTTTGAAGGTTAAATAGTGCTGTATGCTAGAGACCAAAGGCATGGTAAAATGAGCTTGATTTGAAATTGACACATTGTTCTCCTAGCATCCTATACTCTGCCTCTACTCAGCTTTAACTATATTTTTATTACACTGAAATATTTCTGCATGACCCTCAGACCACGAGCCTGGGTCACTCTTAAGATATAGGCTTAATGTCGTACGGTGTGTGCTGCCAGGGTGTCTCAGACTGGGAAGTGGTCCTATCAATGAGTTTAGTGGCCAGCATTATTTGAGGAGAGAAAGTGTGCTGTAGGGGTGAATCATACATATCACTTACTCTGTACTGGGTCATGAGGTGAGTGCTAGTTGTATCCAGGTCTCAGAAGTCCAAAGGGGTTTCCCAGGTGGCTCAGCAGTAAAGTGTCCTGCAATGCAGGACACTTGGTTTGAATCCCTGGGTCTGGGAGATGTCCTGGGGAGAAGGAAGTGACAACCCATTCCAATATTCTTGGCTGGAGAATCCCGTGGACGGGAGCCTGGCCTACAAGTCCACGGGGTAGCAAAGCGTCACTTCGCTACTGAGCATGCGTGCACTCAGAAGTTTGAAAGCCATTGCTAACGTCAGGGACAAGGACTGACCTGTGCAGACTATATTAAAGGAGTTAATTAAAGGAGTGTCAGGTTTGCATACAGATTAAAATTTAAACTAGCCCCAGCCTCCTACCGTGTGGCCTTGGTTTAAGTTGTCCTCTGGGCAGCCTCCTCCCTGAGCTCCAGAATCTAACAGCTGCTGGAGCACAAACTAACGGGATAAGACGGGTTCGCTGCCTGCCTGTTACTGAGTTCAGCCCCTGTCGTAAAGGAAACCCCTCTAGGAAACTAGGCCACACTTCTGTAAGACGGTCTTCACCCAGGAGAGGCCCACGTCGGGGTACCTGGGCCGGACCTGCCTGTGCACACGTGGGTCGGAGCCGTAGGGACCCTCGTCTTCCAGGAGGCAGGGCTGAGAAGGGCCCTGGGACCCGGGGGTCAAAAAGCGCGCCCGTGGCAGGCCTTGGTAGTCCCCGCTACCCCTCCGATACCCACTCCAGCTGCCTGAGTCAAAGCCGGCCTGCGGCGACCGCCGTCCCGCCCGGGGGCGCCAGGCCCGGGCCCGGGCGGGTTCCAGGCCTCGCCCTGCCGCGTGGGCCCGCGCTGTGACCCGGAAGCGCTCCGGAAGCGGTTCCGGAGTCGGCGCCGGCAGGATGGCGGCGGACACGCAGGTAAGGCGGGCGACTGCGAGGCCAACGCGGCCGGCGACTGGGCGCGGACGGCGGCGGCCTGGTCGGACCGCTGGTGCAGCTGCCGTAGGGGGCTAGGGGGCGGCGGCCGCGGAGGGCGCGGTCCCGGGGCCGCTTCGGGCCGACCCCTCGCTGACCCGGGTTCGTCCTGGTTCCCGGCCCGGGCGGCGCAGACTGGCCGTGGGCTCGACGAGTCGGACTCCGGCCTCTGCTTCTGCGAGCCATCCTTGATCCTGAAGTTGCCACAGTTCCCCTTTCAGAATTTGCTCCGTTTCTCCGAAGCCCTCCAGCATGAACCTCGGCCAGCGCAAATATTTCTCGGACACCTACTTCGCGCAGGGACTTAAAGCAGTCTTTGGATTCGTACAGACCTGAGTTTGCGTGCTAGTTGATCGGTTTCTCTCAGACGCTGGGCAGGTTTCTTAATCCTATCAAGTCTGGGCTTTTCATCCGTACAATGGGGCTAAACTTAATACTTGTCTACTAGGGTCGTTGTGAGGAATCAGTGAAATAAAGTAGGGCTCCAGGTATGCTGGTGGTTGTTAAGTCCAGCGTTAGATAAAAGAGCTGTCACAACTTGGCAAGAGTCTTGTCACTCTGAGTGCTATTACAGTTTGGAGAAGGACTGGGGAAAACTTTTTTCCTCCACCCCAGCCTCCTTTGTAGCTGTGAGTGTTTTAGAGAGAAAAGACAATTATGGGAAATGAAACAGGTCTCAAAAGGACAGCTTGGCTCACTTGGGTATTGGGGTGAGGAGATTAATTATATTGATATGAAGGCCCTGAAGCCAGAGAGTGAGCCCTTAACTTGATCATTCAGAAGGTGTGTATTGTGAGATTCCTGTGCAAGGAAGGGGCTGGTAATTTGTTCAAAGTGTGTTTTAATGGATCCTGGAAAAAAAATTAATAGTCTGTTGGGTATTTGGAAAGGGGTTGTGAGAATACATGCTGAATGTGTAACATTAAACCTCAAATGAAAAAAACAAACACCTCTCTGGACTTCCCTGGTGGTCGAGAATATGCCAGCCAGTGCAGGGGACACGGGTTCAGTCTGGTCTGGGAACTAAGATCCTATGTGCCATCGTGCCATCGGGGAACTGAGCCTGGACTCCCCCTGTGCCACAACTAAGACCTGACACAGCCAAATAAATAAATACTTAAAAAAAAAATCGCTCTAGTGCGGTGTTGTTCACTAAGGTAGCCAGTTAATTAATAGCCAAGTAGCTACTCAGGTTAGTTAAAATTAAATGAAGTTAAAAATTCAGTTCTTTGGTTGCTGTAGCCACATTTCATTGCCTGCGTAGCTGTATGTGGCTGGTGACTACTGCATTGTACAGGCAAAAGAACATTTCCGTCAATCACAGAAGGTGCTTCTGAACAGTTACTCTAGAGAGAAACCTGTGATTTTAAGTTCTTTGCATCTCGTCTCAACCAACAAATGACTTGTCTCAAGGATGTTAGTGTGCTCTTCCTCACTTTTGTTCTGACAGGGTCCCAAGTGGGTAACATTCATTTTCTGATTAAGAAAATGTAGCCAGGAATTTAACATTAGCATGGAAAAACAGCTATGTGGGAATTTCAGGTAGAGGGTAGATTATATATATAAAGATGCATCTAATTTTGGCATCTCCTCAAGCCTCACTGAAACTAATAAAAAGTTGAAAAAAAAGAATTGAGAGAATGGGGAGCAGACAACAGCAGCAAACTTTTGGAAGCTAGAACGTGAGGAGTGGTAAAGGATCCTAAGCCAGCAGTTTGGAAACTTGAGAACCATCCTGATCTCCATTGTAGAATCTCTGATAGCTGGGAATTGGTGGCATCCGCTAACCCCTGGATGTGAGGGTGAGTGGGGAGAGGCTACGTTAGGAGGATTGGTTGAAAGCCCTGTTCACATGCCTTTAGAACCCCAGCTTTCTTTCTCCATCTTGGCAAACGGCTGGAAGTTTTCCTCTCTGGAGAGTTTAAATCAGGACCACACAAAAGTATAGGAGGTCCAATATCCACGAAAATCATCAAAAAGTAATTCAAGATGCTCTCCCTGAATCGAAGCATGCGTTTTCAAATAAAAAATGCTCAGCACAATGGATGAAAACAGACTCACGACAGAGCACATTAACGTGAACTTTAATTTTTTTTTTAATATTCTTTATGTTTATCTTATTTACGGCTGTGTCAGGTCTTATTTGCAGCATGCGGGATCTTTTTGTTGCAGCACATGGGCTTTCTAGTTATGGTGCGGGGGCTTAGTTGCCTGCATTGGAAGGTGGGTTCTTAACCTTTCGACCTCCGGGAAAGTCCCATCCTGAGATTTTAGAACCTTGGACACAAAAAGATCTTAGAAACTTCCGGGGGCAAAATCAGATCTCAGAGAGAGGGTCAAGAATCAGAACGGCATGGGGGTTCCTAACAATACTGAATGCTAGAACTCAGTGGGGAAAAGTCTTCAGTATCCTGAAGGAAAATTTCAATCTAGGATTCTGTATCCAGATAAACTTCAAGTAGGAGGTCAGAACATTTTCAAACCTGCAAGGACTTCACAAGATGGAGCATGTAGTTCACCCAGACACACAAACAGAATACATCCTTAGGGTGATGAATCTCATCCCAGCTGTAGCCATCACACACCAAATCAGGACAGCTCAGAAAACTGGGAGAGGCCTCTTTGGGGAGGTGGAATTTGGTTAGAATGCATGATCTGCGTCAGTGTATTGAGATTTAGACGCGGGGCAAACTGGGATTGAATGGTTAATTAGAACAGGTAAAACAAGGCAGACAGTGGAGACAATGAATGGTTCATTAGTCAACTCCAGGGTTAATTTTAAAAAGCTGTGCAAGAGAGCAAACATAGTTCATTAAATGGAAGTTGAATGCTAGTTGCATGTAATGTAAACACTGAATTACCGGGCTAACGTATATTACAAAACTTGAGGACTGATTCCCGAAATAATCAGCCAGTGTTGGTGAAAGAGGTGTTTGTGTGTGAGGACATGGCACTGGTTTTTAGAGCAAACCTCCCAGAACTTTTCGACTCTTTAATTATATGTGTGAATGACTAAAAGCAAGACAGTAAACAGATTCTTTATGTAGACGACGGAGTTTTGCACATGATTTTATTCACTGCTGATAGAATTGTGGCAAAAGTTTATTTTACTTTGTGCACCCTTAAGTGTTTCTCTTCTAACAAGGCCTGTCTGTCAAATACCCTCAAAAGAAAAGGATGGCAGGAGTTGGTCACTTGGGTCTTATTATGCCCTGCTCTACTGCTCATGTATCCGTGACCTGCCTGCTTTGTAGCCTGTAGAGCAGAGGTCCCCACCCTCTGGTATCTAATGCCTGATGGTCAGAGGTGGAGCTGCTGTAATTAATAACAGTAGAAATAAAGTGCACAGTAAATGTAATGTGCTCAAATCATCCCCAAACCATTCCCCCCTGCCTCTCCAGTCCGTGGAAAAATTGTCTTCCACAAAAGCGGTCTCGGGTGCCAGAAACACGGGGGAACACCACTGGAATATTGTTCAGGAGCAGATTTTCAGGAGTGTTTGCAAACTGCCCCTCTTTCCAGGTCTTACGCCGTGTCCCTGTGCAGGGGAGGCAACTGTAACACGGATGGTGATTGATAGCTAAGGACTTGTTCGCATCAGGTTTTACACTTGCCGGTTTCAGATTTAGTTTCAGAAATGCAGGGGCTGTGGCTCTCGACTCCAGTCTGAGCAGTGGTTTCCCCCTTGGGAGTCGGTTTCTTCATCACCAGTAAAATGGGGATACGATGCCTCTCTTGAAGGCTTGCTGGTTAGTAGTAGCTGACTTTGTGCTCGGGGTGAGAGTGATGCTCTACGTACTCTCATTTATTCCCCGTAGCAGTCAGGAGGTAGGTGCTGTTTTCTGCATTAGATAGGTGGGGAACCTGAAGGTCAAGCAGATGACATAATTTGACTGAGTTTCCACAGCCGGTAGGAGGCTGAACTGGGATTCAGTTTCTTAACCTTTTACTCTTTAGCCAACTGTGCTTATGACTTGCCAGGATACTCCTTCTTATGGGAGGCTTATAAGAGATAATATAAAGGGAACATACCGGGCACAGAGCAGGCCCTCCCTGTATTTTGCTTAGTTTGAATAGTATATTTTTTCTTTCTTTTTTAAAAAACACTCATTTACTTATTTGGCTGCGCTGAGTCTTAGTTGAGCATGCAAACTCTTAATCGTGGTATGTGGGCTCTAGTTCCCTGACCAGGGATTGAACCCAGGGCCCCTGCATTGGGAGCGTGGAGTCTTAGCCACGGGACCACCAGGGAAGTCCCAGAAAGGATGTTGTCTGTCTTGAGGTTTTTGCCTTTGGCCTTGCCTCTTTTTGACCAAAGCTTAAGTGAGGTATACTGAGTGGCTGGCTGGTTGGGTTAAAAGCAATGCATCTCAGCTTGGGGTGGTTTTGTCCCCCAGGAGGCGGTTGATAGTGTCGGGAAACAGTTGGGATCGCCTCAGCTGTGGTGGGAGGGTGGTGTGCTGCCACTGGTTTCCAGTGGGCAGAGGCCAGGAGCATTGCTCAAGATCCTCCCGGTGTAAAGGCAGCCCCCAGAGTCGAGAGTGTGGAGATTGAGAAGCCCTGGCTTAGAGGGAGCCTCTCTGAGTCCTGCGCGGCCCTCCCCCAGCACGCCCTCCCTCTCGCCCACTAACGGTTTATAGTCTGACTGGTGGATTCTCTCTGTGGGCTTGGTCTTTGCAGGTTTCTGAGACACTAAAGCGTTTTGCAGGGAAGGTGACAACAGCCAGTGTGAAGGAGCGGAGAGAGATCCTCAGTGAGCTGGGGAAGTGTGTTGCCGGAAAAGGTATTTATTTTCACGACACTGATTTCATTTCAGGCTAAATTGGGCTCTCTATTTAGAACCATGGCCTTCGTTTCCCCCCTTCCAGCAACTTCTGTCTTCACTGTCTATGTTTGCTTGTTATAAATGTGCATTGAAACAGTTGGGTTGGTGGAGAGTTTTTAGGTGCCAAAGCTTTTAACAGCTTTAACCATTTTGACTGTAAATAGTTGTAATAGATGCCAACAGTTTTTCTTAAGTAATTTATTAGATGCAAAAACTTTTTTTTTTTTTTTTAATGACTGGAGGCACTGTTTTTCCCAACGTTCCATGAAAATCAGCAAGATGGTAACTAGTGATTGGCTAGTGAAGGATTTCAAGATCATCTAAGTTTGGGAGATGTCACCTTTTAATCCAGTGTTTCCTTGAACCTCTTACTGAAAACCTATTCAGGGTCTGGGCAGCACATTTTGGGAAATGCTGAGCACATGTAGTTATTCTGATTCTGTACCATAACTGAGTGCTCTTATGGCAAACTATGGGGGCCTGTATAAGACTAGTTTGCCTTCAACCAATGAATCTTCATTAGTTGGTTTTTTATCTTTTAATTTTGTATAGAGGTATAGCCGATTAACGATGTGATGGTTTCAGGTGAACAGTGAAGGGACTCAGCCATTCATATACGTGTAGCCACACTCCCCAGAGCTCCCCTCCGATTCAGGCCACCACATAAAATTGAGCAGCATTCCCTGTGCTATAAAATCCTTGTTAGTTTTTGAGTTTCCTTTTGGTGTGTTTTTCCTATACAGTGTTGGTTCTCAAAATGTGGTTCCCAGACCAGCAGTATCGGCATCGCCTGAGAACTTGCTTGAGATACAGAATCTCAGCTCCACCCCCAAAGAGACAGATTCATGGCAACTCCGGGGGTGGAGCTCAGCACCTGTGTTTTAACAGGCCCCCCAGCTGATTCCCACGTTTGCTGCAGTGTGAGCGCCGTCGGGGTACAGACTTGGGTCTCCGATTTTGTCAGCTTTCACTTCTAGTTAGCAAAGAGCCTTTTTCTACCACTCTCTCACCCACACTCTTCATTTGCTGCTTCTGATCTACTGTCTCCTGGTTACATACCCAAGCTTGTTAAAGTTGTATGTAAATTAAGTAAATTGCTGTCCGTGAGCTTCTAAGAGATTCTGCCGCTATCAAAGCTTTAGTGCCTGAGTTTATGGCACCTTCAGAAGTCCTTCTAGTCATTTCTCAGCAGGGTTCTAGTTAAAGAAGGCTGCCACGTGACAGACGCTGGCTGTCCACCCTAACCCTAATGGCTGACTCCCTGCTAAGCAACTGCCAAGTACCACCCTTTCCCCCCAGTTTGTGGGGTAAGGAGTTCGACATGTGTGGGTGAATTTTATGAACTACTCAGGCCTTTCCCGGGTGATTTTACTCCCCAGTCACCCTGAAATTCTACAGTTCAGGGCGAATCATATTTGTAAAATGTTTGCTGGCCTTTGATGTGCAAGTCGTTTGGGGGAAGCGAACTCCTCACGTGAAATTGTTAGTTCTTAATTTCCTGATTTTCGGAGTCTGCAGAGCCGTTGTGTAGTGATAGTATTCTGGCCTCTCCTTGTGTTAGGGTCCCCGGTCCCCAGGTGGGTCCATCCAAGGCAGGGCAAGGAGCTGAAGGCCTCTTCAGAGGCCGTCAAACCCTGGAGGCGGTGCTCAGCCTGGCTCAGCCCTGCTCTGGTGCTCTCCTCAGTCCTGCCTCCCTGAACCTGAAGCCTGAGGCTAGAGAGGCAGGTTTGCTGGGCCTGTCCTTTCCAGTCACAGGCCCTCAGTGCAGTCGGAGGTGACCGGGCTCTGTGTTCTGGCCACGGCTCTGCTGCCTGCAGGCTGCGGGACCCAGTCCAAGTTCCTTCAGCTGTGAACCTGCCTCCTTGCATTGAGTGTGGAGATGGTAAGGCCATGCCTCCCTCACAGGGTGAGAGTAAGGAGGGGGTGCGAACATGTAGGGATAGTGCCTGGCTCTTAGCAGCCCTGGTGTCTGTCAGCTGTTACTAACTGTTGTTCTCTGCTGTGCTTAGTTTCTCGGTTATATCTGACTGTTTGCAACCCATTGGACTGTAGCCCTCCAGGCTCCTCTGTCCATGGGATTTTTCAGGGAAGAATACTGGAATGAGTTGCCATTTCCTTCTCCAGGGGATCTTCCCAACCCAGGGATCAAACCCGCGTCTCCTGTGTCTCCTGCATTGCAGGCAGATTTTTTACCCGTGGAGCCACTGGGGAAGCTCTTAGCCACAACCTGTCCCAGGCCCCCGTCACCGTTTTCCTCAGTTGCTGCTGCTGCTGCTAAGTTGCTTCAGTCGTGTCCGACTCTGTGCGACCCCATAGACGACAGCCCACCAGGCTCCCCCATCCCTGAGATTCTCTAGGCAAGAACACCGGAGTGGGTTGCCATTTCCTTCTCCAATGCATGAAAGTGAAAAGTGAAAGTGAAGTCGCTGAGTCGTGTCCGACTCTTAGTGACCCCGTGGACTGCAGCCCACTAGGCTCCTCCATCTGTGGGATTTTCCAGGCAAGAATACTGGAGTGGGGTGCCATTGCCTTCTCCCCTCAGTTACTGAGACATTCTCAAATCAAGTGGGCCAGTGCCAGGCTCAGGGCCCTGGGGGAGCTGGGTCTGCACTCCTCCTCCATTGCCCCCATCACTTGGGGGCCCCCTGCTCTCTGGTCTGTCTGACACTCAGCTTCTGTTTCCCCCATCAGACCCCCCTCCCTTCATCCTTGGGTTTCAGCCTGGGCTGCAGAACCACATCACAGGTGGGCTCTCCACTGAGTGCTGTTGTTCCATTAGCTTCTCTTTCTCTAGACTGACCTGCTTAGTTGTCCATGCCTTGGTTTCTTCTTCTTAAAAATGGGCTCAGTCGCAGTACCCACCGTACAGGCACCGAGTTAATGTGTGTCAGGTGCTTCGAGCAGGGCCTGTGCCTTGTCAGCTCCGATGCAGTGTTGGACGTTGTTATTCCTGGGCCAATGCCCAGGAAGTATCGATAGTGCTTCTTGACTAACCTCTGTGTAATCTTTGGTTCTAGATCTGCCGGAGGGAGCAGTGAAAGGCCTCTGCAAACTCTTCTGCTTGACCCTGCATCGGTACAGGCGAGTCCCGGCCAATGGCCCAGTGTCCTGAGTGCTTTGTGCGGAGAGGTGGTAGAGGGCAGTGGTCAGAGCCCAGGCTTTGGAACCAGACTGCCCGTGCCTCAGTTTCCTTCTCTGTGGACTAGGCACCATGCTTTCGTGGTGGTTTGTGTGAAGTTCTTGCTCACTCTGTGTTTTCACCAGTCATGCCTGTGAAAGCACTCGGCCTGATTGAGCCCCACAGTAAGTGTTCTGTAAATGGAGATGTTGCCCGTACAGCCTTAAGGCTCTCTGGCCCTTCATAGCTGCTTCCAGAACTCTGGGATGAGGTAGATGTATCCAGTTACTTCCAAGTCCCCTCATCTGTGACGCACTGGTATACAGTGTGATGTCGTTTTCCTGGAAAGACAGGGCTTGGCCAAAGCCCCCCCGCCCACCCCCGCCCCGGGTCCACGTGTTCACCTTGGCCTTCGCCCCCTCCCCCAGGGATGCAGCCTCGCGCAGGGCCCTGCAGGCAGCCATCCAGCAGCTGGCTGAGGCCCAGCCCGAAGCCACTGCTAAGAACCTTCTGCACTCTCTGCAGTCCTCGGGCATCGGCTCCAAAGCGGGCGTCCCCAGGTAAGAGGGGAAGCTGGTGGCGCCCGGGGCTCCAGATCCTTCTCAGGAGGAGCCTGTGCAGACCAGTCGGGGTGGCCACGCCTGCCCCTTTCCGCTTTGCAGCCCTGGGCGGTGCTGGCAGTCTGCCTTCCAGTTGGAGGGAGAAGCCAGGATGTCAGGCCCAGCAGAGAGACTGCTTTCCTGGGGAGCAGGGTTGGGAAACCAGGGGCAGCAAGGCCATTTTAAGGAGAAACTAAATGCCCCCCGCCCCCAGGCCCTAAAGGCGGGAAACCATCCTTCAAATTTTATAGTGACCACTAAGAGGTGGGGGCTCAGCACTCCTTGTCCTGAGTTGTCACCGTGGTTAGTGGAGAACCAGTGTCTAGTTCCATCCAGTTGTAGGTCAGCGGAGGGTCCTATGTGCCAGGCAGGGCCCTGCTGTGAGCCCTTGTCCTCAAGGTGGAGGCTGCTGCTCTGACCTCTCCCCTCCACTCTCCTCCCCTCCCCTCCCCTCCCCTCCTCTCCCAGTAAGAGCAGCGGCTCGGCCGCCTTGCTGGCCCTGTCCTGGACTGGCCTACTGGTGCGCATCGTCTTTCCCTCGAGAGCCAAGCGGCAAGGAGACATCTGGAACAAATTGGTAGGTCCCCCATGTCTTTGGAGTTGGCTCCCTGCACAGAGTTGGGATGTGTGCACTCTGGCCAGTGCTGTCCTCAGGGCCGGGCGACCGGGCGCTTTGCGTTACTCTGAAGTGTGTGACTTTGGTGGATGGGTGTGCGTGCAGCATAACATTCATCCACTTATCAGATATCTGTGAGCTTTCCTGGATCAGGTGTGGGGTAGGCCCTGGGACCTGGGAACACAGGGATGAGCAAGAGAGACACGTCCCTGCCTTCATGACAGGCCAGAGTAGGGGAGACAGCCTGAAGACTTGGAAACCAGAAAACTGTAAATCATTGTGTTTTTTCCTGACTGATCATTGCTTTCCCTGTGTTTGGATTTCAGTGCTGAACTGGCTAATGGAGTGGGATTCTTGCCATGTGCTTTGATCCATAAATTCTCTCCTCCCCATTCTATGCCTGCTCCTTCCACTTTCCCTGCCTCACCTTTCAGCATGTTTGCTAACCTGCAGGCCAGGTTGGGAGGCTCTATTGAATGTCTCGATATGCTTAGTGGAGGGCAAGAGGAGGAAAGGTGTCACAGTTTTAACAAAAAGGAGTCTGAGGATCTTGGTGTGGATTTGATTCTTGGCCTTGAGATTTGGCCAAGTACTTGATTTAGTTTATGAGTCCATTTCCCATTACTGCAAAATCGGGAAAAAGTACCACCCACCCACCCACCCACCCTTCTCAAAGAATTGTCATGAAGATGGGCCCAGAAGAGGTGTGAAAGGGCTGTGGAAACTTAAAGAGGACTGTTCAGGGGAACACGTGGCATTAGAAAACCCTAGGCACCTCTGCTGGACACAGCCAGCTCGTAAGACTTGTTGAGGCCTCACCCCTGGGAGCTTGTCCTGCACACGTCTGGGGATGACCGTAGATTGGCCATCAGCAGTTGACAGGAGGGGGAGCACACTGCATACACCCCAAACCTACCTTCAGGGTGTGGGTTCCCTTGTTACCAAAAGATCTTACAAGATGGTTGATCGTGGGCCCACTCATGGGTGCATCTCCAGTGACTTCTCATAACCATCACCTGTGGTAAGCCAGTGTGGGTTAGTGAGCTGGAGGGGTCGGCCCCGTTGTGTTGTGTTTATGGGACAGGATGCATCAAGAGCTTTTCCTTCGCTCGTTGCTGATGTTGACTCTACACATAGGTTGCAGTTCATTCAGTCGCTGAAGTATTTGTTGAGGGCCCCTTGGGTGCCGGGTGCTGTTGGCGGAGCTGAGGCTGAAGCAGCGGACAAGGGAGAGGACCCTGCTCTCGCATGGCTTACAGTCCTGGGGAGAGGCTGGACACAAATAGGTCCACACATGAGTCACACAGTAGAAAAGCAGACAGGGGGATAGAGAGAGGGCGAACGCTAATGGTGGGAGGGAGGCCTCTGGAGGAGGTACCGTTTGAGCAGAGACCTGAAGGATATGAAAGAAAAAGCCATGCCCAGATGAAGGGTTAGAGCGTTTCAGGAAGAGGGAACAGCAGTATAGTTCTGAATGAGATGTCAGCAAACTTAAAAAGCTATTTTAATAATGATTTTTTTTTAAAAGTTCAGTATTCAGTAAGTGTAGAATGATACACCAGTTTCCTTCCCACCCCTTCTCTAGGCATCTCGGTCCCCCGCTAGAACTAGTTCCTTGTGTAGGCAAAGATATTCCCTGTGTATATGACTAAGTAGATTTTTTTATACAAATGATAATATACATATAAACTTTTTCTCTCGTCTTGTGTTTTTGTTCTTTAACCGGATTTAGAATTTGTTCCAGAGTATTATATAATGAGCTTCTCATTCTTTACAACTGTTACTAATTCTTTGAGTAGATGTACCCTGGTATATAACCAGTCCCCTGTTGATGACCGTTTATGTTGTTTACAGTCTTTTATCATAAAAAACGTTGCCATGAATAACCTTGTGCATCTCCCATTTTGTACACATACAGATGAATCTCGGCCGACTTCTTAAGCATGCCCTCTTTCTCAGGGTGGCAGTCAACACCGCTCACCAGTGAGCGGTTCATGGCCCATACGGTCTCTGTGAGGCTTGTTAACCCAGCACCTATTATGTGCTCCACTCTGGGTGGGACAGTGAGCTCCCTCAGGCAGGATCAGCGGATCAGTCTTGACTTCTGTATCCACAGTGCCTAGTGTAGTGCCTGCCGTTTCATCAGCGCTCACTGCCTGGGAATTAATGAGGAAATAGTCAAGGCAGATAAAGAAATACATGAAACAGGACGCTTACCCTTTTTCCACATGGCACTTCCCTTGCTGTAATTTGTGTGTTCATTTGTGTGTTTATTTGTTTAGTATCTTTTTCTCCCTCTGGACTGTGAGGTGCATGAAAGCAGGGACCGTATCTATCTTATTCTCCAGGTGTTCTCATTGTCTGACTCATAGTAGGTGTTCAGCAGATACTTAGGAAGTACTTGAGTGAACAGATGTAATTCTGGGACAGGGGCTGAGTCGGGGGTGGAAGGGGTGGAGGGAAGAGGGTCTGGCTGGAGTCAAGTGGGAGCGGCCTGGCGGAGATGACCGCAGGTTCCGGCCGGTGGGCCTGATGGAGGCCTTGGGCAGGCTGTGAGGGCCCCGGGTCCTCTGCTCCCGTTTTCCGTCCGTACCCGAGCCCCCCGTCCCTGCAGGTGGAGGTGCAGTGCCTGCTCCTGCTGGAGGTGCTGGGCGGCTCCCACAAGCACGCCGTGGACAGTGCCGTGAAGAAGCTCACCAAGCTGTGGAGAGAGGTGACAGGAGGCGCGGCGGGTGGCAGGCACTGCTCCCTCTGCGCACCCCCACTGCCACCTGATAGCCCTGCCCTTCCCGTTCCTCCTCAGAGCCCCGGGCTGGTGGAACAGTACTTGTCAGCCATTCTCAGCCTGGAGCCCAACCCGAGCTACGCGGGCATGCTGGGGCTGCTGGTGCAGTTCTGCACGAGCCACAAGGAGATGGGCGTGGTCACCCAGCACAAGGCGAGTGGGCTGGGCCGGGAGCGGGGGTCGCGTTTTCCCCTGGTGGCCCCAGCCCCTGGCCTCATCTGAAGTTGGCTGGTTTTCTCTCCCGAGATCCCGGCCTTTCACAGTCAAGTGTGAGGAGCTGGAACGTTTCCCCTCTGGTTCTGGTTGGGGGTGGGCTGCCGCAGTTACTGGGATGCCGATTTGCCTGTTTGTGCTGTTGCTTAGTCACTCACCCCCAAGCAGCTGCCTTGTGCCAAACTCTGTGCCAGGTGTTGGGGGTGCAGCAGTGAGCAAGGGGGCCGTGCTCCCCGCCCGGGCGGGGCTGAGTCTGAGGAGGCCGCTATTAGGCAGAGCGGCATCTCGTCATCTCTGTGAAACACGCTACAAAAGGAACCGCGCGAGAGGCTGTGATACTCTGTGGTGGGGACCTGTCTCAGGCTGTGGGTCAGGCAGCATCTCTAATGAAGGAGCTTAAAGGGTGACGAGGCAGGAAGGGCATTTGGGGCAGAGAGAGCAGTGTGTGGGCTGGCATGTGGGCGGCACACGGCTGTCTGGGTGAGAGAGGAGCCGGCAGGCCTGTGAGCTGCGCCAGGGGCCTGGACTTGATCCGAGGAGCCGTGGAAGGCTGTGGAGGGCTTTTCGTTGGGAACGGCACGGACACTGGCATTGCCGTGTTTGACTCCGTGACGTTCGGGCACTGACTGGCGCTGTTCAGAAGCACTCGCCCAAAGGGGCCTCAGAGCCTCAGGGTCCGATGGGTCTCTCTTCCCCAGAGTGCCCTGCTGGACTTCTATGTGAAGAACATACTGATGAGCAAAGTGAAGCCTCAGAAGTATCTGTTGGTGAGTGAGCAGTGGCCCTTCCTCGTCCATCCAGCTGAATCCCCTTTTAAATTCTGTGATTCAGAACCATCCTTTATTCTCGATCTGTTCCCATGAGGGCCGAGCACCTGACCCTTTTCTCTTGGCAGGATAACTGCGCCCCTCTGCTCCGGTACATGTCCCACTCGGAGTTTAAGGATCTGGTCCTGCCCACCATACAGAAGTCTTTACTGAGGAGTCCAGAGAATGTCATTGAGAGTAGGTTGCTGCCGACCAGGATGGTGGGAGGGAGGTGATGTCACCCAATGAGCCAGATCCCAGCTGCTTGGTAATAGGCAGTGTTTTGGGGGGGTGTAGGGGGAGTGTATTCACTGTGTACCTCGTTGGGCACCTTGAGAGGGAGATTAGGGACCCTTTCGAAAGTGTGTTGAAAGTAATGGGCTCTCTTGCTGAAAGAGTGCGTGGCAGTGTACCCAGTGAAAATGCCACATGCACACATTTTTAGAGGTCTGAGAACCGTTTGGAAACCAGGTTAAGAGCCTCTGGTCTAGACAGGTTGACCTCGGTGAGCAGTGGTATTTGAAACCCTAGGATGTGAGAATTGAGTGTCCCTTTTTATCTTGGTTAAGGGGTATAGGTGAGTGTTGGGGGCATAGATTTTGCTTTAGGGATGGGGCAGTGTACAGCTCTACAGCAGAGCTGAGGGACAAAGGTGTGACCACACAGAGGTGAAGAGCGGTCGTGTTCCTTTTGGCTGGATAGCAGGCCTGAGCGTTGGCTGGGTAGTTGGGCAGGAACAGGCATTTTTCCTCTGAGGTCAGTGTGGTGCATGCTTTCTGTCCTCCTCAGCCATCTCCAGTCTGCTGGCATCGGTGACCCTGGATCTCAGCCAGTATGCCCTGGACATTGGGAAAGGACTGGCTGGTGAGTGTCCTGATGCCTCTCCGCCCCTCGAATGACACCTTGGGTTTTTGGTTGCGCTTGTTCCAATTGTAGAAGATGGGGCAGGAGACAGCTCCGTTTAGAAATCAACTACAGTTGCGGAGTTTTTTTCCTGAGATCCTTGATCATAAGAACGCAGAGCCAGGATGGATGAGCTGGGAGCCAGGAAGACAAAGACGAGAGCCTGGCTACTCAGCTCTGAGCAGCGGCTGTCTGTCCAGGTCAGCTGAAGTCCAACAGCCCTCGCCTGATGGACGAAGCCGTGCTGGCGCTGCAGAACCTGGCCCGCCAGTGCAGTGACTCCTCGGCAATGGAAGCCCTGGCCAGGCACCTGTTTGCTATCCTCGGAGGTGGGCTCGCCTTTCCGGGCATGGGGACGGCTGAGGTGTGGGCTCTGGCCCACCCTGGGCTCCGGGGCCTGATGGGAGCTCAGTGCTCTGAGTCTTCTTGTGTCAGGAATATGAATAAAAGCACAGGCAGAGCGGTGTGGGTAGGGGTGCTCTTAGTTTTAAGTATAGATGTTATTGTGCACATAGGGCAAATAATAGAGAAAAAATGCATCAAATATAAGTAATATTCTTCGATGGGTGATTTTTAGATTTTTTTTTTTCTGTTCGTCACATTTTCTACAAGAACATATTTACTTATTTAGTCAGGGAAAAAAAACAACCCAATTAATGTGGTTTTAAACCCAGCTTCGTGATAAAGAGGCTCTACTTTTGGAATCAGAAACTGTTTCTTTCTTTCTCTCTTTTTTCCTTTTTTGGCCACATCTCTTGGCCTGTGGGATCTAGTTCCCTGACCAGGGATCGAAGTCAGGCCCCCTGCAGTGGGAGCACGGCGTCTTAGCCACTAGACCACCAGTGAAGTCCCCCAGTGTGTCTTCATGTCACACACATGACTACCTTGTTCACCCCGTTGGGAAAGGTGGCAGATGTGAATTCTGAATCTTTGCTCTCTCCCTTCTCAGGCTCAGAGGGGAAGCTAACTATTGTAGCCCAGAAGATGAGCGTTCTCTCAGGTATAGAATTTCTCCATGGGTGTCAGGAAGTGTGGTTGTAGATGAGGGTCACCCCCACCATCGGGTCCTGATGTCTCTGACAGTCTTGGACATCCCAGCCTGGCTTCTGTGGAAGGCAGGATGTCTGAAGGGGGATCGAGGGAGGGTCAATGATGGGCAGAGGAGAGGCGTGGCTGCTGGGAAGGGGGGCAGCCACAGGAAGACGGTGCGTGGCAGTTCTGTGCTGACCAGGGGCTGAGCAGGGAACCCCGCCTTCCAGGGATCGGGAGTGTCAGTCATCACGTGGTGTCAGGGCCCTCCAGTCAAGTCCTGAGCGGGACCATGGCTGAGCTCTTCATCCCATTCCTCCAGCAAGAAGGTAATTCTGGGCAGCACGGTGAGGCTGCAGCTGGGCCCGGGTTGGAGCCTGCGGTGACCCCTTCTGAAGGCCCTGCTTCCCCTCCCCGAAGCATCACTGCTTCTGCTCCCTCTACCTGGCTTGCTTTCGCTCGCGGCTCGCGGTGATGTGACATGGGTGTAAGACATCCGGCTGACCGGGTGCTGACTTCTCACCCTAGTTCACGAGGGCACCTTGGTGCACGCGGTCTCTGTCCTGGCTCTCTGGTGTCACCGCTTCACCACGGAAGTACCCAGGAAGCTCACCGAGTGGTTCAAAAAAGCCTTCAGCCTTAAAACCTCCACCGCTGCTGTGAGGCACGCCTACCTGCAGTGCATGTTGGTCTGCTTCCGAGGTGAGAGGCTCCCCGCAGAGGAGACCGAGTCTTCAGGGCGTCGCCACCGCTCCGGGCTTGCCCTTTCTGTCCAGCTTTTTTTTGCATCATTTCCTCCCGAGTCCATGGGAGCATCCAGTTTAGTCATCCACAAAGCCTAGAATCAGAGCCTTGTTTGATTTTGATTTCTCCCCCTTATCAGACCTTCAGAGAACAAAGTTTATTCAGAGAGGATCCACAACTAGAACCGTTGCTGTTTTCTGAAATCATGAAGATATGATTCTGATAAGACTGATGTATAAGATGTAAATTTATAATCTTTACCCGGGACCTGTGAGAAACCACTGCCCTCGCGTCAGGGCTAATGAACCTGTCATCTGGGCACTCGCCTCCTTTCCACGTGCAGTGAGGGGACACAGCAAATCTGTGTAGGAGCTTGATCCCCAAGGTGAAAATCTCGTAATGCTGATTTCCACCTCTCAGATGGACTCGTGTTTCACTTGTAGTTTGAATGGATGATGACTATGTCTAAAGAAGTGTCTGGGAGATTCCGGAGTGCCTTCTAGAAAGGTGACCCCCTTCTGTTCTGTGTCCGATCTTGTGTATCACTTTGCAGTTTTGTTGCACTGATCAAAGTTGACTTTAGATTGAGTTCTAAATAGCCAAGTCTTGATTTATCCTCATCTTTTTAACTGGAGCTAGTTCTAGTTCTGCTCCAGACTTTAAAAGCAAGCATAAAATAAACCTTTAAAGTACACATTTCTTGGCTTCAAAGGCATGGCATTGTCTAGATGAAATGCTTGTTTTTTTGTGAAATATTCTGATATACCAGTTGGTAATTTTTGAGTTTAGCTACAGATTTTTACCTTTTTTTTTTTTAAAATAGACTTCAGTTTATAGGTCAGCAGATTGGTTCTGGTTGGGGGATTTGGGTCTGGACATTGTCTGGTGTGGGGGAAGCGCCCCAGAAAGGAATTGGTGGACCTGAGGTGAGCCCTGGTTCTCTTCCCCCAACGAGCTGTGTGGCCGTGGGCAACTCACTTCACCCCTCTGTTTACCTGTCAAATGAATAGCCAGACTGTTGGGTTAGTAAGGACCCTTTTAGCTCTAGCTGTAAGGTCGTAGAGTTTGATTTAAGCCCTAGATTCTATTCCACTCCTTCGAGGTATTTGAAAGGTAGTCATCAGCTGGCTCTGACAGGGGTGAGTGTCCTTTCTGGGTTATCTCCTCCCCCTCCACGTGATGGGGGTGCTTTGTAAAGCGCTGGTCCTGTCTCCACAGGCGACACACTGCTGCAGGCCCTGGACTCGCTGCCCTTGCTCATCCAGACAGTGGAGAAGGCGGCCTCCCAAGGCACTCAGGTTCCCGTCGTCACGGAAGGGGTTGCTGCTGCCTTGCTGCTCGCGAAGCTCTCGATGGCCGACGCGCAGGCCGGTAAGAGTCTGGCTGCGTCAGGGAGGCTAGCAGACAAGGGCCTCTTCCAGAGTCCCTGGGAGTAGGGCCAGACGTTCAGGATTTGGCTGCGTTGGCTTGGCCACTTGTCCCTGGGCAGCCACGGGGCCACTTGGCTCCTGCTGGGATGGATTTTATCCGCAAGCTCCCGTCTCTGAGCATTGGAGCAACAGAGCACAGGAGGTCAGTGACAGCGTCCCCTGGCTGCCCTCCCATGGCTCAGTGCAACCCTGAGGCTCATCCCTGCAGATGCTCAGTGGGACTTTGTTTTTGATTGATTATATATTTTTAGGGTGTAACATGAACAGTGTCCCCTGAGTTTAGCCAGCCTGCCTTCCAGCCACTCAGTTTCTCTCCTTGGAGGACATGACCAGTTTTGTGTCCAGAGATGGCTAACGTGTAATTGCCCAAACACTCTGGGTAACATACTGTACATGGGCTTCCCTGGTGGCTCAGCAGTAAAGAGTCTACCTGCCAATGTAGGAAACTCGGGTTTAATCCCTGGGTTGGGCAGGTCCTCCAGGATAGGAAATGGCAACCCACTCCAGTATTCCTGCCCAGGAAATCCCATGGGCAGAGGAGCCTGGTAGGTTACAGTCCATGGGGTTGCTAAGAGTTGGACATGACTTAGCAACTAAACAATAACAAGAACAACGTACTATCCGTGCCATTTTATATACTGAGCACATTTGGGAAAAGATTCCAAATCGGTGCAACAAAAAGAGCTTTCCTGTTTCTATGGCTACAAGGTAGTCTGTGCTTGTTTAACTCCTACTCCGTGTGCGGACATAGCTGGACATGGTTAGAAATGAGATTCAGCTCTCTTCATAGATTATTGCATGACATCTGGGTATGTGCCAAGGCCCTCAGCTACCTGTCCGTCAGGGGAGGCAGAAATGAACATGTCGCTGCTTCAGCAAATTTTAAGCTGCCTTTACTCTAACGGGAGAAGGGATATGCAAACATTATCTGCCTTTAAAGGCAAAACATAGCACAAGAGCATGTTTGAAGGACAGATGGCTTTTAGTTTTGGAGTTGGGGGCCAGGAAAGGCTTCCTGAAGGAGGGAGGGTTTGAACTAGGGCCCTGAGAACTAGAAGAGGTTTCACTGGCCGGAAGGAAACAGCCCAGTGTGAGTTCAGACCAGGGAAGGGCAAGGGAAGGCACCTCGTGAAGACCTCAAGGAACTCAGCCTGGCACCTGGAGCAGGTGGGAATCCGAGGTGGGAGGCAGCTGGTCTGGGCTCCTGCGGGCAGTGGGGAAGCACCAGAGGTTTCCATAATAGGTGATGCTGCCAGCAGAGCCAGTTAGTTCTCGGCATGAGAGGACACCAAGCCTGGGAGTGGCCCCTCCCCGCCGAGGGGGGACCCTGGCCCGCTGCCCCGAGAGGGTCTGCCAGATGGCCCAGCCCCCAGTCGTGGCGTGGCGGGGCTAGCCCTGGGGGAGGCGGCGGGCTGTGTGGTGGAGTGACCTTTTGTCTCTCTCTCACAGAGGCCAAACTGAGTGGTTTTTGGCAGCTCATTTTGGATGAGAAGAAGCAGGTTTTCACTTCTGAGAAATTCCTGCTCATGGCTTCAGAGGATGGTGAGTCACTACCTGCCTAGTTGAAGTTGAGTTTGGGGCCGAGTCTCTCTGGTGGGTCTTCAGAGAGGACCCTGCCCAGACTGCCTGTTGTTTTGATCAATCAGCTCAGCAGAGACCTGGAGCAGAGCGATCTGACCAACAGCTCAGCTTTTCTGAGAATGAATTTATTCCTGTGGGGCCCGGAAGGCTGGGAGGTGGGAGTGAAGTGGGAGATTTGTGGAGACAGAGCACTAATAGTTGTAGAGCTGTGATATTAGGTGTAATTATAGCTGATTGGGTAATTGGTGCTGTCTCAGAGGTTTTCTTACGTTCAGAGGCAGCTTAGAAGCTCTAGTGAAGTGTGACTGGCCCCATTCCCCCACTGGTAGATAGAAAAACTACTGGTTTCTATCTTGGCAAAAAAGGAACCGTTGATCTTTAAGTGTACGTTTAAAATTCTAGGTTGCCTTAGAAGTATCTGTGGCTAATTGGTGATTTGAAAAGTCTTTTGATTCACACACATCAACATTCTGTTAATGAGCTACAACTGGTAGTCACTTCCTGACGTTTAAAACACCCTTAGCTAGTCTTTGAACAGTAAATGTATTCACATAATACAAAAATAAAACCCCCAAGAGGGGCTGCACTGAAAGTTACACCATTGCTTTGATCTCTGCCCACTGTCCCTAGCCATGGAGAACCAGTTTTATCCACTTGCTGGGTACCTTCGATATTTTATTTTTATACCAATAAATATCCTTATGTGTTAGTTCTCTGCCTTTTTTATTCAAATGGTAATATGCATGCTATATGCATTGTGTTGTCTAGGTTTGGAAATCATTTCACATCAGCATATGAGTGCTCTTGTTCTTTAGAACTGCATACAAATTAAATTATAGAAGTATAGTTGAATTTATTAATATACTCATGTTAATTTTTATTGTACAGCAGAGTGATTCAGTTATACATATACACATTCCTTTTCATGTTCTTTTCCACTATAGTTTCTCACAGGGTATTGAATATAGTTCCACGTGCTATACCATAGGATCTCACTGTTTTAATTAAAAGAAAGTGTATACTTTTGCTTGTTTCAGAATATATGTGTGTGCATAATTTTTGCTTATCTCAAAATACACATGTGCATATGCTAAAAGCACAACTTGCTTTTAGCAGAAAAGCAAATTCAATAGATAACACATCTATGTATAACTGAGTCACTTGGCCGTACATCTGAAATTAACACAGCATTGTTAATCAACTATACTCCAATATAAAGTAAAAAGTTAAAAAAAAAAATTCAAGTGAAACTGTAATTGTATGCATATTTGGCTGCTCTGGGCCTTGGTTGCGGCATGTGGGATCTAGTTCCCTGACCAGGGATGGAACCTGGGCCCCCTGCATTGGGAGCACGGAGTTTCAGCCTCTGGACCTCCCGGGAAGTCCCCGTTTCCTCTGTCTTAGGCAAGAGTGGGTGCATTCAGGGAGGTTCGGCCGTGACCGTATTCTCCATTTTAAAAACACTTGTGCTGTCTCTCTTCCCTCGCCAGCCCTGTGTACCGTGCTGCACCTGACAGAGAGACTGTTTCTTGACCATCCGCACCGACTCGCAGGCAACAAAGTTCAGTACGTGGGGCTTGTTCATCTTCCCCCTCAGGCCAGATGACCCGGTTCCCTGGCAGGAGCCCAAGCCGCGGCAGTGTGTGAGGGGCGGGAGGCTGGCTGCGGAGAGCCGCCCCCAGCCATCCCCAGCACGTCCTGTCCCTCTGCTGCAGGCAGTACCACCGGGCGCTGGCGGCCGTGCTCCTCAGCCGCACCTGGCACGTGCGCAGGCAGGCCCAGCAGACGGCCCGGAAGCTGCTGTCCTCTCTCGGGGGCTTCAAGCTGGCGTATGGACTGCTGGAGGAGCTGAAGACTGTCCTCAGTTCTCACAAGGTCAGGGCTTCTTCTGGGCTCCAGAACTGGGGCTCGCAGACCCCCAAGCTGCCCCTTCCTGCGCTGTGGAATCTCACCTGGGATGCTCCCCAGCTGTCCTCACTCACTCACTCAGGCTCCGTGTGATGCCAGAGTCTCCTGCCCTGCCCCACAGCTCAGGGACCACCTTGTTTCATACCATTCCTTTTCCTCTGCAGATGCCTTTCTGTCTTCCCATGTCTTATGACACATAAGTCAATCTTCTTAATCTTGAGTAATGGAAAAACACTTCGTTTTTAAAGCACATTATCATTTTTCTACCCTTCTCTCTGTCCCTTTTTCATAATGCCTTTAAAAGGCCGACAGGCTTACTACGCTTGTTTTATGGGAGTCATTCGTGGTTCTGGCAGCTGAAATTACTTGCTCAGGGTCTCCCATCAGCAGGTGGTGGCAGGACTGGGACCTGGATCCGGATTTCAGTGCTCTTTGGTCCCTTTTCATTGCCTCCCTCCCTCCCTGAGGCGGCTTGAGGGATGTGGACAGGTGACAGACTTGCAGGCTCAGGTTCATTCCTCCTGGATTGGATTCTATTGCTTTTCTTCCCCCTGTGGGCTCTTTGAAGCTCGGGACCCTAGGTGCTTCCTTTCAGGCCCATCTCACAGCCTATGGATCCCAGCGCAGGGCTCCGGGCATTGGTCTCCATGCTGGCAGGGGGCCCAGAGAATAGCCTGAAGGACAGGCAGCTGCGTCCCCAGTGTCTTCATCTCCCAGGGGCCAGGCAGGCACGGGGCTCTGATCACTGGGGGCTCACGCGTTGTGTCCCTGCAGGTGCTGCCCTTCGAGGCTCTGGTGACCGACACTGGGGAGGTAACTGAGGCGGGCAAGGCCTGCGTGCCCCCGCGGGTCCTGCATGAGGCACTGTGCGTCATCTCTGGGGTGCCAGGGCTGGAGGGCGGCGTCACCGGCATGGAACAGCTGGCGCAAGAGATGCTGATCATCTCTCACCACCCGTCCTTAGGTCCGTGGCCTGGGCGGGTGTGGGGGGGCAGGGACTCTGTTGGAAGAGCAGGCGGGCAGAAGGCCTCAAAGAGCTCCTCTTCCCTTCAGTGGCTGTGCAGTCTGGCCTCTGGCCAGCACTTCTTGCCAAGATGAAGATCGATCCAGAAGCCTTCATTACCAGGCACTTGGACCAGATCATCCCCAGGATCACCACACAGAGCCCCCTGAACCAGGTAGTTTGGCCTGTGAACTGGCTCTGGCCTCAGGTCAGCAGGCAGACGGGGAAGATTCAGAGGAACAGAAGACGGGGTGATGAGAAGTGGTTGGACCGTTGGGTTGCAAGTGACAGAAAGCGCAAACTAGTTTGAGCCCAGCAGGGAGCTTGCTGGTTGCCAAGTCTAACTGGTAAGCTTCAGGATGTGACGGGACGGGGACTCAGGTGTCCTCAAGACCTTGTAGGTGGTATGTCTCTTGCTCTCTGTCTGTCTCCCTGCCTCTTCCGTCTATGCCCCACTGCTGCTTTCTGCAGCATGGGCTCCATTCTCAGTCTGCGCTTTTTGGTAGCAGGATAGCTGTTCTGGGCTTGTGTCTTGTCTCCCGTTAGCTCCAGTGGGAAAAGCTGGTGTTTTCCAACCATTCCAGCTGGCAGGGGGCCTCACCGCCCCAGTTGACCTGACTCAAGTCTTGTGCTCATCCCAGGGCCCCTCTTTCTGGTCTGGGTCACGTGCCCACCTCTAGCGAGGGTGGGAGAGGCTCTGCCTGAACCACAGAGATCGAGAGTGGGAGAGGGAGGTGTCCCCTACGTCGGGGTGTGGCATGCCGAGAAGGCAGGCACACCCCGTAGCCATCCATCCAGCGGGCAGGGTCAGATACGCACCGGCAGCGGCAAGAAGGAGAGCCAGCCTCCCGGGGTGTTAGACACGGTAGGACCTCTCCCATGCCAGCCGCGGCAGGCGCTGACTATGTCTGTTTGTCTGGCAGTCCTCCATGAATGCCATGGGCTCCCTCTCCATCCTGTCGCCAGACCGGGTCCTCCCACAGCTCATCAGCACCATCACCGCCTCCGTGCAGAACCCAGCGCTGTGCCAGGTGACGCGGGAGGAGTTTGCTATCATGCAGACCCCTGCAGGGGAGCTGTACGACAAGTCCATCATCCAGAGGTGAGCTGCTTGCTCATGGACTCAGTGATACGGTCTGTCTGTTCGTTGGGGGAGGGCTGGCTGTGGTCCACACACAGTCTTTGGTCCCGGATAGGAGAGCATGTGGAGGACCCAGCGCTTGCCTGGTGCCCATGACTTAAGAGCTAGCGGGGATCTTGTGGCTGGCGGGAGGCTAAAGGGCCTAGTGGCTTGATGGAACCTGGCTGATCACCCGGTCTGGTGTTTCAGTGCCCAGCAGGACAGCATAAAAAAGGCCAACATGAAGCGAGAGAACAAAGCTTACTCCTTCAAGGAGCAGATCATCGAGCTGGAGCTGAAGGAGGTGGGTGTGTGGAGGCCTCAGGCTGGTCCCTTGGGTCACCCTGACCCGTGGCACGCTCCTCTGACTTCGCCGCTCAGCCCGGGTCTTCCTGTCACCCTCTTCATCTATCCTTTCTCAGTAGCTTTCTCCACCCGCAACTCAAGGAAAAGAGATTTTTCTTTCTGCTGTCAGTAGTTTGTGTATTTTCTCTGCTAAATAGTGTAGCTTGACTCCATGCCTGTCCCCATGCCCTGCTCCTGGATGGCTGGGACCCGTCTGTCCTCCTGACAGTGGGCACGGGCCCTGGCACAGTGTAGCTGCTGGGGCATCAGCGTTCATGGCTGTGTTCAGCGGTGACGGGACTGGTTCTGGTGGAAGCACAGCACATGGGGCTCTTTCTCTTGTCTCAGAGCCTGTGCTTTTTCCTAGTCTTTTTTTATTTTCTCCTTCAGTCTTTATAAGATGAGTTCTTGTCTTCTACATCTCTGCCCACATGTCCCTTCTGCAGAGGTGACCCCTCTGCCCACCCTACCCAGAGCTGAGCTGCCCCCTTCTCATTTGTTATGCATCATATTTATTTCTTTCATAACACTGGTCATGATCTGAAGTCTCCTTGTTTATGTATCTGTTCACCTGTTCATTGTATAGCTGCCCCCACTAAGATGGTGAGCTCTGTACGGGCAGAGACTTGGTCTTGTTCCCAGTCTCCCCAGCATCCGGCACCTCGTAGGTGCTCAGTAAATATCAGATGAACGAATCCTCTTGGCTTCTGCCAGGCTTTAGCTTACACCGGAGGGGAGTGTCTGTAGGGCAGGCTGGGCAGGGGTGGGAGAGGCTTAGGCTAGAATTCTGAAGCTATATGGCCCCCAGAATACCTTCTTCAACACTTGGAGGAACTTTCCATTTCTCTTAACATGTAAAGGCTCTTCTTGTGTTTTGCTCGTAGAGAATCTGGCAAGAAATGGCCGCTCTACTGCTCTCTGTTCTGTAGAAACCAGGTGGCCTCGGGCTTGTGGGAGGTGGGGGAGGCCAGCCGGCAGGTCTGGGGCCCAGATCACAGACTCAGAGCTGGCCTGGGGCCGACAGTGGTGCTGAGCTCACCTTGTCTGGTGGTGGGAGGGTAGCAGGTCTGTCCCCTGGAGATGGAATTGCTGTGCTTGTTCTTTCAGGAGATAAAGAAGAAGAAAGGCATCAAAGAGGAGGTGCAGCTGACCAGCAAACAGAAGGAGATGCTGCAGGCCCAGCTGGACAAGGAGGCGCAGATCCGGAGGCGGCTGCAGGAGGTGAGCGGCCGCCCCTGCGCCTGCGCCTCACTTGCTCGCTGTCTGGGGCGGGGCCCCGCTGACCAGCCCTCTGGGCTGCCTCTCCTTACAGCTGGACGCTGAGCTGGAGGCGTCTCTGGGGCTGCTGGACACCATCCTGGCCAAGAACCCGTCCGGCCTGACCCAGTACATCCCGGTCCTGGTCGACTCTTTCCTGCCCTTGCTGAAGTCTCCCCTGGCTGCTCCCAGGATCAAGTCCCCTTTTCTGTCCTTGGCTGCCTGTGTCATGCCCCGGAGGCTCAAGGCTTTGGGTTAGTCCTCGTTGGCTGGCTGTGGGCGTGGCCCCGGGGCAGGAGGGGGGAGGACAGGGGTCCCCTGAGTGCTCAGGGGAGGCACGCAGTGACCTTGGCTGCTGACCTGTGTTCCCGTAGGTGCAGCCCCAGGCAGTCCAAGCACATCCCGGGGAGCACGTGCTGCCGTTTCCTCTCCTCCTTTACGGCTGCTGTGTCTTTACTCTGGGGACCAAGTTTTAGATGCTAGTCAGTGATCTTTCTGTGTGTGTGTGTGCGCGCGCACTGAGTCGCTCAGTCATACCCGGTTCTTTGCCACCCCATGGACTGTAGCCTTCCAGGCCCCTCTGTCCATGGGGTGTCCCAGGAGAGAATACTGGAGTGGGTTGCCATTTCCTACTCCAGCGGGTTTTCCTGACCCAGGGGTCGAACCCTCATCTCTTAGGTCTCTGGCGTCGGCAGGCGGGTTCTCTGCCAGTGGGCTACGTGGGAAGCCCTTGATCTTTCTGTGGCAGCTTTAAACTCAGCAGCCGTGGGATAGTTGGTGCCACGTGGCCTGTCTGTGGAGCCTAGAGCTCCTGAGCAGCCGGGTGTGGGTGACTGGAGGTCTCCGTGGCCTTGAGGAGCTTTCTCTTTAGCCGCAGAGACCTCGTGAGGTGGCTGGGAGTGGGGGTAGCCTCGCTCTCTGGATTGTATGACACCTTTGAGCCTTAAGGATACATTCCCATGGGTGAGGCTGGAGTCAGGCCATGCATGCAGAACCTAGCAAACTGTTACCCGGCTGGCTGGGCTGCTGCATGGAAGGCGAGAGCGCCCTGTGGCTAGAGCTTCACTCCCAGCTGAGTAACGTTTTGTGGCTCATGCCTCCTCACCGCATACTTCTGATTCCTTAATGTCAGAAGGATAGCCCCTTGCTGGCTTGCCCACCCTTTCAGGGTGTCATGGAGATGAAACGAGAAACTAGGTTGAGGAGACGGGCAGAGCAGAGCTGATTACTGTTAACTCGGAGGGACGTGGTGCCCTGGGTCCCTGGTTCACACCTGAGCCAGACTGTGTGTCTTTGCGTGGCTCATCCCCCTGGGTCCCTTCTCTTGGACACAGGCACTTTGGTGAGCCATGTGACTCTGCGCCTGCTGAAGCCGGAATGTGCCCTGGACAAGTCGTGGTGCCAGGAGGAGCTGTCGGTGGCCGTGAAGAGGGCGGTGACCCTGCTGCACAGTCACACCGTCACCAGCAGGGCGGGCAAGGGCGAGCCAGGTAAGGGACAGGATGGGGGGACAGAGGGCGCAAGGCGGTGCAACTGTGTGGGGGCTTGACTCCCATCCCCCGGGCTTCCTGAGGCCATGGCTTCCACTGGTCTCTCCCTTTCCTGGCCTTGATTTCCTCACCTCACCCCTTGAACCAGATGGACAGTTTTTGAGTCCAGTCACTGGTATTGAGTCACTGACCCCCCCCCATCCTTGACGGGTTAGTTCTTGCTGTTGGAATCTCCTTGTCTGTTTTAACTCACATTCTGGAACCAGGCGCTGTCTGGGGTAGGAGCAGCATTGGCTTTAGAACTGGACTGCCGTCTCTTGTCCCTTTTGTCATGCCGCTGGCTTCAGGGTGTCAGAAAGGGCCTCCAGCCGTCTCCCTGCCTGCTCGCCCTTAGGATGGACGCTGCGGTGGCCAAGCTTGGGGCCCAGCCCACCTGCAGAGTTGGTCTGCTTCTTGCTCTCACAGACGCCGCGCCCCTGTCCGCACCAGCCTTCTCCTTGGTTTTCCCATTTCTGAAGATGGTGCTGACTGAGATGCCCCACCACAGTGAGGAGGAGGAGGAAAGGATGGCCCAGATTCTTCAGATCCTCACCGTCCACGCCCAGCTGCGGGCCTCCCCCAGCAACCCGCCCGGGCGCGTGGACGAGGTAGGCCGGGGAGCTTGGCTCCCCCTCGACTTAAGCAGGGTCAGGGGGCATGGGCTTCTGACACCTCCTGACTTATGAACAGTTCTGGGGAGGGGGTCCTACAGCAGTGGCCATTGGTGGGGAGACTCCAAATGTTTTGTTGAGAGAGGCTGTCAAGGCCTCACAGAAGCTATGGGTCTCCTGTGTCTGATGGTTTCTGACCCAAAGAAGTAGAAGGATTTTAACTTATTGTATTTTGTTCCTAAGAAGACAGTGCTGGTTTCTATCCTTTTCATTTGCTTTTGAGACTGGAGCTCATTCAGTCAGGATTTTTATTTATTTATTTTTTTAAAAGACTTGGGTGTGGACCATCTATAAAGTCTTTATTGAATTTATGACAATATTGCTTCTGTTTAATGTTTTGGGCTTTTGGCCACGAGGCATGTGGGATCTTAGCTCTCTGAACAGGGATGGAACCCCTGCCCCTTGCATTGGAACATGAAGTCCTAACCACTGGATCATCAGGGACGTCCCGAGGAGTTTTCTTTTTAATAGATTGAAAGTGAGAGTTGCTCAGTCACGTCTGACTCTTTGTGACTCCATGGACTATATAGTCCATGGAATTCTCCAGGCCAGAATACTGGAGAGGGTAGCTGTTCCCTTCTCCAGGGGATCTTCCCAACACAGGGATCGAACCCAGGTCTCCCACATTGCAGGTGGATTCTTTACCAGCTGAGCCTCCAGGGAAGCCCTAGAATACTGGAGTGGGTAGCCTATCCCTTCTCCAGGGGATCTTCCCAACCAGGAAATGAAACGGGGTCTCCTGCATTGCAGGCAGATTCTTTACCAGGCTGAGCTGTCAGGGAAACCCAATTTTAATAGATTATGTTCTAAAAATTTGCCCAAGTAATGGTTACGTACTTTAAGAAATTCCAGGAGTACAGAAGCAAAGAGAAGTGCCCCTCCTCAGAGGTAGCTGTTGATAACAGTTTGGTCTATACCCTCGTGGACTTTTTTTTTATTTAAGCACATATAATGCTCATACCCACAAACACAGTAATGCAAAAAATGGATTGCACCGCTCCTTCTGTGGGACTGTCTTCTCAGGGCCTCCTCCAGTGTCAGGACCTGTACGGCCCACATCATGTGGATCTCATTTTACGGGCTGTGTGGGGCTCTATGCTGTGGGCGCACCATGTTCTAGTCAGCTTTTTACTTGCCAGTTGGCGTTTTAAGGTTGTTGTAAACGTTTCCGTGTTTTGAACATGGCTGTGGTGTGTCCCCTTGTACATGTTACGTTTCTTGCACACCATGTGAACATTCCCATAGAACAGATTCTCGGGCGTGGAATTGTTAGGTCAGGTGACGTGTTCTGAGCTGTACCCTCGCTAAGGGTTCCCTTCTCTCCAAACCTCATACAGCCTCGCATAGTGTTTATCTTGCCAGCGACGGGTGAAAGAATGTGGTGTCTTGTTTTATTTTGCGTTTCTTTACTTACTTGTAAAGTTCAGTATCTCTTTGTGTATTCACGAGCCACCTGTATTTCATAGTTTGTGAATTTCAGCCAAGGTTAAGAATCGTTATTTTTAGTCCCCGGAGATCGAGGCTGACTGCAGTTGGCTCCTGTGGATTGAGTTGTAGACCTGACAGGGTGCCTCCAGTGTGGTCAGCAGGAAGACCCAGAGCGTCCCCCTGTGGGTGAGAGGGACTCAGGTGCCGCCGGGCTTGGTTACAGACCGTCCGCGGAGCTCTATCCCACCCGCCATGCTCTCTCCCGCAGAACGGCCCGGAGTTGCTGCCTCGTGTGGCCATGCTGCGCCTTCTGACCTGGGTGATCGGGACAGGCTCTCCCCGACTTCAGGTGATCTGGTCCCCTGCTGGCTTCTGCCGTGGTCGGTTCACAACCCCACCATCAGGTCCTCGTTGCCTCTCCCAGCCCTCAGTTCTGGCCTTGGGCACAGCGGTGCTCGTGAGAGCCGGCCAGACTGTTCTCAGCTCGTGAGCGGTTTTGCTTGGGTCCTGCCACTGGCCTTGGCCTGGCACTGGGGTCTGAGGCCCAGCAGGGGTGGGTGTTCTTAGTTCAGATCCCCCTCCGAAGCCCATCTGCCAACTCCCCTGCCTGACCTTGTAGTAGGAAATGATTTGTTGAACTGAGCCCAGTGGCTGGATGTCTCCCTCAGGTTCTGGCTTCAGAGGCCCTGACCACCCTGTGTGCCAGCAGCAGTGGTGAGGAC
This sequence comes from Antilocapra americana, assembly GCA_007570785.1. Classification (NCBI taxonomy): domain Eukaryota; kingdom Metazoa; phylum Chordata; class Mammalia; order Artiodactyla; family Antilocapridae; genus Antilocapra; species Antilocapra americana. The sequence continues at coordinate 839,053 of ML660808.1, read as the reverse complement.
GGCTGTGCCTTTGCAGAGCAGGAGGAGGTGGACGTGCTGCTCTGTGCCCTACTGTCCCCCTGTGCCAGCGTGCGGGACACTGCGCTCCGGGTGCGTGCCCACGCCCTCATGTGGCTGCCTCGCCCCCACCCGTCCCTCGGCGCTACTGTTTGAGCTGCCCTGTTGGGAGGTGCCGTGTGTGTGTACCAGTGTGTCCTGGAGGCAGCGAGTAGAGGTCACGGAGGGCGGCTTGGGGTCACTCTGGGAGCAACTAAGCGGCTGTGTCACTGGTTTTTTCTTCACCTCAGAAGACGGCACCTAAATTCTAAAACGCACTGTGGAACTTTTCAGTTTGGTAGACAGATCTAACTCACAGGATTGGCTCATTTCTTCAGTCCACTACCTTATATTGGCCCTTTCTTGGGGCTTTGGGACCCAAACTAAAGGATCCTCTTGGAGTATGAGACAGTGTTTCCCAAATGCCAGTCTGCGGCCTCCAGCTACTGCTCTGTGATGGAGTGTTCACTGGTTCTTGGTAAAATGGGAAACACAGTGGCAGTGTGGCAGATACTTCTTAAAGGAAATATCCTTTTTCAGAGATTTTTTTGTCCATCTTGAATGTTCACAGTTAAATTTTAAAATTATACTTAAAATGTTACCACTGCATGCCATCATCTCACAAAAGAAAAGCTCTATGAAGAGACAGAGCAGCTAATGAGCTGGGCTGCCTCCTGGTGCTCCCTAACCAGCACCGCCGTCCAGCGGAGCTGTCTGCAGGGATGGGACTGTTTATCTGTGTCATCCAGTGGGGCAGCCACCAGCTATCACTGGTGCTAGTGATCCTGAGCACTCGGAATGTGGCTGGTGCAGCTGAAGAAGTTAGAGTTTGTTTTAATTGATTTTCTGTGGAGACCCATGTGTGGCTGGTAACTCCAGCTTGGACAGTGCAGCTCTCAAGGGAGGCGGGAGGAGGGCAGGTTGGAGTGTCCTCCCAAAGGTCCTGCCTCACGTGGTGCGATCCCACCCCTCTCAGGGGCTGTTGGAACTCCATATGGTGTTGCCGGCGCCTGACACCGATGAGAAGAATGGCCTGAACCTTCTGCGTAGGCTCTGGGTGGTCAAGTTTGACAAGGAGGAGGAGATCCGGAAGCTGGCTGAGAGGTGAGCGCTGTCAGAGGCTGGCCTGTCCTGCTCTGTTCTCTTTCTCCTCGTGGAATGACTGGACCCATTGTGCTCAGCCTACAGAGGGATCAAGGGCTGGGGGGTTGCACTTGGCGGGGCCCACGCTGCGGGTCCTTGTCCGACCAGCCGCCATTGGTCTGTTGTAGGCTCTGGTCGACCATGGGCCTAGATCTGCAGCCAGACCTCTGCTCCTTGCTCATTGACGACGTCATCTATCACGAGGCAGCTGTGAGGCAGGCCGGGGCAGAAGCCCTCTCCCAGGCGGTGGCGCGTTACCAGCGGCAGGCGGCTGAGGTCATGGGCAGGCTCATGGAGATCTACCAGGAGAAGCTCTATGTGAGTCGTCTGGGCGTGCAAGGGTGGGTTGGACCCTGATCAGCCTCCAACCTAATCCAGACAGGAGCCACCCTGTGGCTCAGGGTGGCTTGTGCCTGATCCCGCCTCACCTGGGCAACTGGCTGGCCCCGCCGGCCCAGAGAGAGCCCTGCAGTACATTGATCACTTGTCTGTTGCAGAGGCCGCCTCCCGTGCTGGATGCTCTGGGACGAGTTGTCTCCGAATCTCCTCCAGACCAGTGGGAAGCCAGGTACGGCAGCTGTTGCAGCCTTGTACCACTCAGTGCTTCTGGACATGTGGCTGGGTGCATGCCGCGAGGAGGCAGCAGAGGGTGATGGGTCAGCAGGGGTGGGAAAGGACCAGACCTCCCTGAGTCAGAGGCCTGAGGTCCACTTCCGGCTCCTCCTGGCCAGCTGGGCAACTCTGCTCATGTTTCTCCTTTCCCCTGGGGACTGTTTTCGTAGAGGTCTCCAGGCACTTCCTCACTGCTATGGCTGAAAGATTCACCATACTCGGCTTTTGTAGAATACGGCCACTTCTGATGTCTTCACCTCTGCTTCCTTCCCCTCCATCTCCTCCTGCCTGGCGGGAGAAGGGTAGGCAGTGCACTCACACAGAGGGAAACAGGCAGAGCTGGTCCCCTGCCTGCAGTCACCCTATAGGGTAACCTCTGGGCAGATGGCAGGGTTCTATGTTATAAGAGGGCGGTTCTAGACCCACGGGCAGACCCAGGGGCAAGCACAGGGCACTGGGCTCATGCTGTGTGCTGTTGGCAGGCTCGCTCTCCTTGTGACATGTCAGGATTGAGGCCCCCAGCCTGGAGGCTTCTGACTCCCCTGACATGCTCCCCCTTCTTTCCCAGGTGTGGCTTGGCTTTGGCCCTGAATAAGCTCTCCCAGTGTTTGGACAGCTCTCAGGTGAAGCCACTCTTTCAGTTCTTTGTCCCCGACGCCCTCAATGACCGAAACCCAGATGTCCGGAAGTGCATGTTGGATGCAGCTCTTGCGACGCTCAACACACATGGGAAGGTAGGAGATCTCGGCCAGGCCAGGAGATGGGGGAGAAGGTCTCAGCCACCCGAGGATGGGGAGAAGGCTGGGCCGGGCAGGTGGCAGGCTGCACCACGGAGCCATGGCGAGGCCCGGTACTGGGCGTCCTGGCTGGGCGCTGGCCCCCCAGCAGATTCTGTTTGTATTTCTTTTGGGTCTGAAAGATCCTGAAAGGGTGTTAAATTTTTATAAGTCTCTTGCAATCCTGCCGGAAAACTGGCAAGCCTGCTGGCGTGGCTGGCTGACTGGTCAGGATGCCCTTCCCTCAGCCAGGCTTGGGCAGAGACCGTCATCCCTGGGCACGGCCCCTGGGGCTGACATGAGGCTCTGGGTGCTCCGGGCTTTCAGGAGAACGTCAACTCACTGCTGCCAGTGTTCGAGGAGTTCCTGAAGAATGCGCCCAACGATGCCAGCTACGATGCCGTGCGGCAGAGTGTGGTGGTCCTCATGGGCTCTCTAGCCAAGCACCTGGACAAGAGCGACCCCAAAGTGAAGCCGATTGTCGCCAAGCTCATCGCCGCCCTCTCCACCCCCTCCCAGCAGGTGTGTCCCCTGACCACCTGGGGCCCTGTCTGGGTGGGTGGTGGGATGCTGCAGATGGAGTCGGGTGTCAAGTCCAGACGGCCGTGTTCTCTGCCCTTCTTTCAGGAGACTGTCTAGTTTATTTACAGTAAGGAATGCCTTAGTGGAGAGTCAGTTTGTTACCATGTTCTAGATCTCTTAAATATATGCATTTTTTTCTACTCATGTTTTAAGTTATTTTTTGCACTTAGTATAAACTTGACTCTGGAGATACAAAGATTAGGGGGAAAAAAATTGTCCTTGGCTTTCTTGACATTCTCTCTGTGTGTTGTATGTTTTGGGGGCCTCTGTGTGTGTTGTATGTTTCCGGGGCCTTTGAAGGTAGCTTTCAGGCCACAATGCAAAGAACTTTTTTTTCTCGAAGAACACATTACGTGTATTTTCTGTGACTTGCATTTTGGTCACTTCATTGTGAGCTATCCAGAGTGTCCTCAAAGGCAAACTGTAAGTTTAGTGGTCGAATAAGCTGTCAGAGCACCCGGCCTCCAAAGCATCCTGCCCAGGGCCCCTGGCCACAGACCGCCTCTTGGGCCTGGTTGGGCGTCCTGAACTGTTGGGATGGTTGACAGCATCTTCTGGAACCAGTCGATTTGGGGCTGGTCCTCTAAGGCCCAGCCCTGTTTTCCTGTGATACTAACAAATTTGAGAACCGAGAGACTCGGGCTGTTTCTAAGAAGACACAGTAGCCTGCTTCTCTCGGGATCGTTCTCTGTGAGTGGGTTTTACCTTCCTGAGCCTTCACCCCACCTGCCCAGGCCTTGGTTCTCTCTTCAGACCAGAAACAGCCCCATTATAGCTGACGCTCTCGTGGCTCAGGGTGCAGCATGCACCCTGTGGGCACACACTTCAGGCGTGGTCGTGGGCCCCCACTGGCCTTTCTGCTGTTCCTGTGTGCTGATGGGCGGAGGTGGAGACAGGGCTGGGGGACCATGTCAGCCGCGAGGCACCGGCCGTGGTTGAGCCTCGACACTGAAGGGCAGGCCCCTCTCCCAGGTCCAGGAGTCCGTGGCCAGCTGCTTACCGCCCCTCGTTCCTGCCATCAAGGAGGATGCGGGGGGTATGATCCAGAGGCTGATGCAGCAGCTGCTGGAGTCAGACAAGTACGCCGAGCGCAAAGGGGCTGCATACGGGCTGGCAGGCCTGGTGAAGGGCCTGGGCATCTTGTCGCTGAAGCAGCAGGAGATGATGGCCGCGCTGACTGACGCCATCCAGGACAAGAAGAACTTCCGCCGCCGGGAGGGTGAGTGTTTTCAGGCTTGGCGCTGTCCAGCGTGGGCGGTTAGCGCCCCTCCCCGCCTCGGCTGCCCGCGGAGGGAACCTGGCTTTTCCTCCCTTGCCGAAGGCTGGCGTCAGGTGTGTGCTGCTGTGAGCTGTCGGTGGCTGGCTGTGAGCTGTTCCATCCTGGCCACGCCAGTGCAGCCTGGGCGTCCTCATTTCTGACACTGCAGCACCCTCAGTCGAGGGAGATGGTGCTTTTCTCACTGTTGGTGCTTCCCGTTCTTGCCTCCTTTCTGCTCAGGGTGGGCAGAGGGCGCTGCTCCCTCCTGGGCGGCTGCTGTAGCCCCCCAGCTGCCCTGAGCATTTCCAGAGGGTGAGGAGGGGGCAAGGAGCTTGTCCCTTGGCTGCCCTTCCCCAGAAGACGTCCCAATCCCAGCCTCACTGCCCCCCTCGCCCTGCCACCCCCAGGAGCCCTCTTTGCCTTTGAGATGCTCTGCACCATGCTGGGGAAGCTCTTCGAGCCGTATGTGGTCCATGTGCTGCCCCATCTGCTGCTGTGCTTTGGGGACGGGAACCAGTACGTGCGGGAGGTAAGTCCTGAGGCTACGCGGGGTGGGCGGGGGGCAGCGCCTGCCCCACGGAAGCCCCTCTGCCCACCACTCTGGTACCAGTCACTGGTGTGGACTGCCCTGGTTCCCAGTGCAGTGCTGAAGCCTGGTGAGGTGAGAAACCACGTCCCTCCTGTCAGTTGCCTGTGTGGGCCGAGGCTCGGGGTCTGACATGGTAGACTCCCGGTGGGCGATGATCACCAGGGGGACACATGGTCCAGCCTTAGGCCTTGACCCTGGCATGCCCGAGAAGGCCCCTGAACGTCTTTTCTCCTCCCTCGAGGCTGCAGATGACTGTGCCAAGGCTGTGATGAGCAACCTGAGTGCTCATGGGGTGAAGCTGGTGCTCCCCTCCTTGCTGGCTGCCCTGGAGGAGGAATCCTGGAGAACCAAAGCCGGTGAGGCTGCTCCCTTGCTGCCACTGTCTCAGCTTCCTGTTCTGAAGAGTGCCCTCCTAGGGGTGCAGAGGTGCTGCTCTCGTCCTGTGTGCACCACCCCGCACCCCTCGGCCCAGGGGCGAGGCCATGGCTCTCATCAGGCGGCTCATTTCTGTAATAGTTTGTTCACTTTCGTGCAAGAAACAGACCTCTGACAAGAGCCAGAGACCTAAATCAGGAAATCCCAGAGCTCTAAAGTTGGTCTGTGGCTAGGTTTCTGATTCTAAGACCTGTTCCCCTGTTAAGCCCCCCTTTTAAAAATATAATCTTATTTGGAATCCTAATTGTAAAACAGAGCTGCTCTGGTTTGGGGAGGGCTAACATCGGTCAGGGCTTCCCCCTTGGTCCTTCAGGCTTTGCCCTACATCTTGAAAACTCACTCTCTTAGTGGGTGAGCGGACTGAGGACAAAGAAGCTCAGTAAACTGACCTGGGGTCACTGCCAGCTTTAGGCTGGGTCTGGCCTCTGTCCCCACCACTGCCCAGCCTCTCACCTGGGCTCCCCTGGCTTGGCGGGCCTCAGGCGTGTCTTACTCGCTTGGCTGGAGCCAGGCCCTGTGCCCTCCCCGTCGTGGAGGAGCAGGCCGCTTCTCCCCTGCCCAGGCAGCCAGCCCGGGCGAACTGCCAGCCTGTGGCCCATGATTTCACGCGGGCGTGTATCTGCCGTCTGCAGGGTCGGTGGAGTTGCTTGGGGCCATGGCCTACTGTGCTCCCAAGCAGCTGTCGTCCTGCCTACCCAACATCGTGCCCAAGCTCACGGAGGTGCTCACCGACTCCCATGTCAAAGTGCAGAAGGCCGGGCAGCAGGCGCTCAGGCAGATCGGCTCTGTCATCAGGAACCCAGAGATCCTGGGTACGTAAGGCCTCTCTCACAAGGGCGCAGGCTCTGCTCCTCCCTGCGCCCCTGGATGCTGTGGGGAGTGTGCACCCATTCAGCACAGTCCCCTTGAGGACAGAGACGGTCTCAATGAGATAACCTTTAAATTCAGGGAAGCCCTTTTCCTATGATAATCAGTGGAAAATAGTTCGGAAGTGGTTTGTTCTGTTGGTCTGGAGCCGTCATTGACCACAGAGGTGTGGAAACTGAGTTGTTGGCCGGAAGGCAGCTTCACTCTAAGGGAGCTTTGAGATACGCAGAAATGATTGACAGGCTCTGGATCACAGCATCAGCACCCCTCAGAGGGTTTAGGTTCCGGGGAACTTTCTATTCACGCTCATTCCAGGAGACCTGTGATGGAGGGAAGGTTAGGGAGCTTACTCTTTAGCATGTATGTTTCTTGAGTGATTAGGAAAGACTGATTTCTAGAAATAAACTCCAGCCAGCTATGTTGACTTGCAGCACCATACTTGTTAAATTTTAAGCTTCAACTTAGGGCATTGGTGCCCATTCAGTGCGTTTCAGCCTGAGTATTTCCAGACTTGATTTTAATCAGAAAATGATGGGGTTTTACGGGAGGAAGACATAGATGTGGGTTTTGTTGTCATTCTTTACCATGTCCAACAGCCCTGGGGATTTCTAAGGCCCAAAACAGTCTTATCTCTTATCAAATGAATACCTTCATTTTGGGAATCCAGCCTGGGCCCTTTTTTCTTTAAATTGCAGGGTAATTTGCATAAAATTCACTTTTTGCAAATGTACAACTTAGTGGTTTTTAGCATCTTCACAAAATTATGTGAGTTTCATCACTGTCTAGTTCTGGGGCACTTTCATCGCCCCAGAAAGGAACCCCACACCCATTATTAGGTTTCACTCCTCATTTCCCCTTCTACCTCTAGCCCCTGATGACCACTAGTCTATTTTCTGTCTCTGAGTTTGCATATCTGGACACTTTATGGCAATAGCACCATACACTATGTGGCCTTTTATGTCTAGCTTCTTGTGTTTAGCATTATATTTTCAAGGTTCATTCACATTGTAGCATCTATCGATATTTCTCATTCCTTTTTGTGGCCTAATAATATACCTCATCGAATGGCTGTACCATTTTGTGTGTCCATACATCAACTGATGGATGTTTGGGTTGTTACCACTCTGGTTTTTAATGTTGCTACAAACATTTGTGTCCAAGGTTTTATTTCAATTTTGTTTTTGTAGACATGATTTCAGGTTTCTTGGTTAGATACCTAGGAATGGAATAACTGGGTCGTATGGTAACTGTTTACCTTTTCTAGGGACCTGCTAGACTGTTAACCCGGCGGCTGTACCATTCTTGACATTTTCAGTAGCTACACACACACACACGTTCCAACTGCCAACACTGTTACCGTCTGTCTTTCTGGTTACAGAAATCCTAGTGGGTATGAAGTGGCATCTCACTGTAGTTTTGATTTGGCCATGCCACACAGCATGCGGGATCTTATTTCCTCAGCCAGGGATCGAACACGTGCCCCCTGCATTGGAAGCACGGAGTCTTAACCACGCATTGTGGTTTTGATTTGCGTTTCCCTAATGACTAATGATATGGAACGTCTATTCATGTGCTTATTTTTCATTTGCATATCTTCTTTGGAAAACTGTCTATTCAAATCCTTTGCCTATTTTTAAATTGGGCTATTTAAAAAAAAAAATTGGGGGTGAAGATGGGGCACCGCTCTGCGTGGCTTGCTGGTTCTTACTTCCACAACCAGGAATCGAACCCAGGCCCCAGCAGTGCTGAGTTTTGACCACTGGACCGCCAGGGAATTCCCTCAAAACTCTTGACCGGCGTGTATCTTGTTGAATTCCCTGGGCTTGTGGGAAAGATGAGCCAGGTACCCCTCTTGGAATCCCTTCTACTGGGCTGATGGTGCTGACTTTGGAGAGCTCATTTTACCTGTGGCTGCTCGGAGCGTTGTATACCTCACTCCCACCACTGGTTCAAGGGGCCTTTGTTGTCTCCAAACGGTTTTTTTTCACAAAACCACTTTGGGTCATTGCTGCTTCCAGAGTAAGATCCGCGTTGCTAAGTGGCCTCCCCTGGAGGCCTAGCTGGGGCTGCACTTCAGGGCTACTGAAGCTAGCCGGCAGGCACCGCACCGGCCACAGCTCTGCAGTGTAAGGGGGTGACAGCTGCCGCCCCCACACCGCTTCCTCCTGGGGAGCAAGAATAGAATTGCTCTTTGCAGACAGGCTGGCTTCCTTAGCTGGTGACTTGTGGGGCTCTCAGGACAGGGCCCCTGGCCTCCTTCTTTTCTGACCCATCTAGTGCTGGGGGCTCTGGCAGCCGCCCCACAGACTTGTACCCAGCTGCCTCTCTATTGTCCGGACATACAGCCATCGCCCCGGTCCTGCTGGATGCCCTGACAGACCCCTCCCGGAAGACCCAGAAGTGCTTGCAGACCTTGCTGGACACCAAGTTTGTCCACTTCATTGATGCCCCATCCCTGGCCCTCATCATGCCCATCGTCCAGAGAGCCTTCCAGGACCGTTCCACAGACACACGGAAGATGGCTGCCCAGATCATTGGCAACATGTACTCGCTGACAGACCAGAAGGTATGGGCCTGTGGGGGCTCGTGCAAGACAGACCAACAGATGCTGGCTCAGGGCACATAGTCCCTATGGACAGTAGACATGGGGCAGCTGTGGGCTTTTGATCCCTGATGATAATCAGGGCAGAAGTGGACCGTTTGGGGTGGAGGGTGGAAGTCTGGGCTCTCTGTACATCTTGCAGAGCCCAGTTACGCAAGTCTTGATTAGCTCCACCCCCAGATGAGACTCATCTCCGTGAGCTCCTTTTACAGACTGATGGGGAGGAAAGGTCCAGCCTGGCCTTTGACTTCACAGGGGTGTTGGGAAAGCGGCTGCCGCTCTGATTGCTGGCAGTGTCTTCTTGTCATAAGCACTGGCTTCTGTGAGCCTCTCAGGAAACTAGCCTAGTTTGGGAGATCTACTCTGCTTACTCACTCCCAGGGGCTGACGTGTGTGCTCTCAATACCGTAGCTCTGATTTGCTTGCTGAGGCTGCAGGCACAAGAGATAAAGTGGAAAGTTAGATCAGTCCTAGGAAATTTGGGAAATTGAAAGTTGGAAAACTAAAACGTTTTACCCGTAGCTCTCCAGAAGCCTAGACAATTATGTTTTAAAATTAGGTTTAAAAATGATATTTCTGAACACAAATGTATGTCCAAGTTATAACGAGTTATTCATAAAACTGAGTCTTAAATAGTTATGTAACATTCCAACAAGTTTATATTCCATAACTTACATAATTCTATTGTCGGTCACATAGTGTCCAAGGTTTCCTGCTATTTTAAATGATGCTGCAGTGAACATAAGGTTCTTTCTATATTTAAAACTTTCTGAAAGTTGAGTGTTGTATCGAGAAACATAAACCTTTTAAGGTAAAGATCGTGCAACTCTGAAAGTAAAGTGCTGAAAGAATCTCGTGGATGCCCGAGGCTGGCAGCCTTTGGTCCCAGGAGGAGGAAGAGCTCTGAATGGCAGCTGGGGCTCTCCACCTCCTGAGGAGGGCCTGGGGTCCCTTAGAGGTTTTTCCGAGCAATCACATAGGGCCTTCAGGGAACCGGGGGGATGGAGGGGGTTCTCTACCCCTGTGAGCGCTCCTAGTCAGCAGAGTGGGGCGGTCAGGATCCACCCAGGAACCGGTGTGGAGAAAGTGGGCCTCAGGCCTCCACTGACTGAGTCACTCCTTCTGTCGTTGCAGGACTTGGCTCCTTACCTGCCAAGCGTGACGCCTGGTCTGAAAGCCTCTCTCCTGGATCCTGTGCCTGAGGTGAGTCCAAGAGGGGAGGGGGCGGGAGCTTGTGGTTTTAGCCCCGTCCCAGGCAACCAGTTACTAAGAAGCCCTAGAAGCTGCATTTGCATCTGGTGGAGGGCAGGAGACCCTAGGGACCCTCCTCATTCCTGTGTGGTCACATCTCCTCACCTTCCCTGCTCTCGGTTCCCTGACAGGTACGGACGGTGTCTGCAAAGGCTCTCGGGGCCATGGTCAAGGGCATGGGGGAGTCGTGCTTTGAGGACTTGCTGCCGTGGCTGATGGAGACACTGACCTATGAGCAGAGCTCTGTAGATCGCTCGGGCGCCGCGCAGGGTGAGGCAGGGCGGGCCCATAGGCCAGACCTGGGAGGGCCTCTGGGGGCCCTCAGGTCCTGTGGGCTCACTCTCCTTTTCTTGCAGGGTTGGCCGAGGTCATGGCTGGCTTAGGGGTAGAGAAGTTGGAGAAGCTGATGCCAGAAATTGTGGCTACAGCCAGCAAAGTGGACATTGCCCCCCACGTCCGAGACGGCTATATCATGATGTTCAACTACCTGCCCATCACCTTCGGGGACAAGTTCACCCCTTATGTGGGGCCCATCATCCCTTGTATCCTCAAAGTAGGCACCCGTGCCCCCACTGAGGATAGGGCCCAGGGTGGGGGCCAGGACACACGCTCTCCCCTGTGGGGCTTGGCCTCTCTGCCAGATGTGGCTGGGTGGCAGGAGCCCTCACCCTGCTCTACAGGGAGTCTCGCTTCTTCTTGGGTCTGGGTGCCTAGGGGGTGGCAGGTCTGGCTCACACCCCCGCTGTGCACAGGCTCTTGCTGATGAGAACGAGTTTGTGCGTGATACTGCCCTGCGTGCGGGCCAGCGGGTCATCTCCATGTACGCCGAGACGGCCATCGCCCTGCTGCTGCCGCAGCTGGAACAAGGCCTCTTTGACGATCTCTGGAGAATAAGGTGAGAACTCAGGCGGAAAGACCCAGTGGCCATAGCTTTGTGTTTGGAGAACTTACTGAGAAACAAGGGCCTCCCAGGGGACACTAGCGGTAAAGAGCCCGCCCGCCAGTGTAGGAGATGTAAGAGACAGGGGTTCAGTCCCTGGGCCAGGAAAATCCGCTGGAGGAGGACATGGCAACCCACTTCAGTCATCCTTGCCTGGGGAATGCAGTGGACAGAGGAGCCAGGCGGGCTGTGGTCCATAGGGTCGCAAAGAGTCAGACACAGATGAAGTGACTTAGCGCACACGTGCCCTGAGCGATGAAAGGCAGAATGTTGCCAAAAGCTCTCAACTTTACCACACCCTCGTTTTCACCGTTTGGCAACTTCAGTTTCCTACAGTAGTGTCTGTAATTCCGATTCTCTTCTAAGATGTTCTTTCTCTTCAGTCCTTCTGTTTGCATCAAAGTTTTAAATGTGAATGCTTTCTCATCTGGAGATTCTCCTTCTAGGATTTCATTCCAGGGACATATTTAGTCAAGAGCTTAAAGATGTATTTAGAAGGATGTGTGTTGGGATACTGCTTATCATTTGAAAATCTGGAGGTAGGTTTGAAAAAGTCAGGTAGCACGTCCACACCATGAACGTTGATCCGGCCATTGCAAAGAATGGTGTAAGGACCACGTCCGCTGACACAGAACGTTCCCCAGCCTTCTGCTGGCGGGTGGGGTGGTGCGGGCCATGGCCCAGTCACGTGCAGGCCCACTTCGCACATCCTGTGTGTGGGACGGGTGTCTGTATACAGGGTGATTGATGCGCACAAGGGTGTCACCGGGGTGTCAGAGTGGTTGCCTGGGTGCGGGCAGTCTGGGCGCTTGTTTGCCCTCCCTTTCTTTATATTTTTTTGTGTCAGTTGGATTTTCAGTTTGAATACGAACGTTAGTTTAATAATCGTTCATTCAAAAAGAAACAGTTTCTCCTGGGCCTCCCTCCTTACATTGCATTCTGATGATCTGTATTTCTGGATTCCCTGCTCGTGCTTCCTTCTGTGTTCTCTCTCTCTTTAATAACTTTTAGAAATATTTGTATCTGCTTTTAAAAATAGCTTCTTGTTTTCCATTATTAAAGTAACGTTCGTTAGTACAAAACTTGGAAGGAACACACGTGGGAGACTGTCGAGGAATGACCATTGTTTGTGACCTCTCCCGTTCTAAGAGAACCACCACCAGTGTTTGGGGTCTGTTTCCTTTCAGCCTCTTTCTGTCCAGTGCTTGGCCAGGACTTCCTCCTGCGTCTGTGTGACTCTGTTCTTGGCCTCCTCCTCAGGTTCAGCTCTGTTCAGCTCCTTGGCGATCTCCTGTTCCACATCTCAGGAGTCACTGGGAAGATGACCACGGAAACTGCCTCGGAGGATGACAACTTCGGAACCGCTCAGTCCAACAAGGTGCCCAGCCCTAGTTGACCTTCCTCCCTCTGCTGCCGGTGGGGAGACTCCCTGGCACTCACACGGTGGGGGCTTCACCACCTTTCGTTCTCGGCTCCTTTCTGTCACTGCAGGCGATCATCACCGCCCTGGGGGTAGATCGACGGAACCGGGTGTTAGCGGGGCTATACATGGGCCGCTCGGACACCCAGCTGGTAGTGCGGCAGGCCTCCCTGCACGTCTGGAAGATTGTGGTCTCCAACACCCCCCGCACCTTGCGCGAGATCCTGCCCACCCTCTTTGGGCTCCTGCTGGGTTTCCTGGCCAGCACGTGTGCGGATAAGAGAACGGTAAGTGTCCTGGGCCTGGCTTCTGACTACGTAGCCCTGGTGCCTCCTTGCAGAGGCTAGAAAGCTGGGTCTTCAGAGAATGGGGGAGCAGTGGGGTCCACCATCTAGCAAGGGAACTTTTATTTAGTTACTTGAGAAATATTTATTAAGCATATACCATGTGCTAAGCGGGGGCCTAGGACCTTGTAGAGAAGAAAGGCAGCCTTGTGGAGCTGCCGTCCGGCAGAGGAGACGGATGTAAATCGAACAGTCACGCAAGTAAGTGGAAAATGCAACTGTGGCAAGTGCTACATGGCACTGCCAGTGCTTATACCAGGTCAACCAGCTGGGGGGCTCAGGGAAGGCTTCTCAGGGGAATGATGTTTGAAGAGGAGCAACGAATGAGCCTTAGCAGGTGAGGAGGTGATGAGAGACTGTTCGGGACCAAAGGACCAGTGCTTGCGAGAGCAGGACCGGACACGCACAAGCCTTGAGGTAGGCTAGGAAGTTGCCCGCAGCAGGGGCTGAGTGAAGGCCAGGGCAGCTGGGGAAGGCCCCCAGGGCCAAGGATCACTTCTGCCAGTCCACTCCCAACCCCCGTCTCCAGCAAACAGACTGCATGATTGGCTCTGAAGAAGGGTTTGCACGCGGCCTCAGAGGAGATGGGTCTTTTTCCCTGAAAGTTTTGATTACAAACCCAGCTCTCCTTTCCTGGGCAAGAGCATGAGGGTTAAGTGACTTCCAGGCCACAGTTTTCAATCCAGGGAGATCAGCCCTCAGCTGGACAACACGTGTTGAGTTTCCTGTTCATCCATAAGGTGCTGACTCTTTTAAGCTGAGTAGGCATGTGTGACACAAAGAGAATTATATTTGGTGGTGTTTTGCAAGCACGCTGGGAGCTCTTCACAGGGTAGAGCGTGGGGGAAGGTTAAGTCTGGCTCAGATAACGTCTGGGAGGCCCTGGGGCCCTCATTCGGAGTGGCCCACTGGGTGTCCCGGGTCTGCAGGGAGTCGCAGTCCTGACTTCAGCTTTGCCCAGCAGATCGCAGCCAGGACGCTGGGAGATCTTGTCCGGAAGTTAGGGGAGAAGATCCTGCCGGAGATCATCCCCATCCTGGAGGAAGGCCTGAGGTCTCCCAAGAGCGACGAGAGGCAGGGCGTGTGCATTGGGCTGAGCGAGATCATGAAGTCCACCAGCCGGGACGCGGTGAGCATGTCCTCAGGGCCCACAGGCCTGCCCCCCACTCAGAGGGCCGGGGGGGTGGGACATGGTGAGCATGTCCTCAGGGCCCACAGGCCTGCCCCCCACTCAGAGGGCCGGGGGGGTGGGACATGGTGAGCATGTCCTCAGGGCCCGCAGGCCTGCCCCCCATTCAGAGGGCCAGTGGGTGGGGGCTCCTGGAGAAGCTGCTCCATTAACGACACTTCACCCTCAAGGACATGCCCACCTCACTCCAGAGGTTGCTGTGGGCAGTGAGGTGCTGACAGGATCACAGTGCCCTGGGCTTTCTCACCTCAGCTTTCCCATCAGTTTACAGGCTAAGACCTCAGCGATTTAGAGGCTTGGGGTGGCTTTTGGAAATTGAGATGGTCTTTCTCTCAGCACTCCTGAGGTGGCTCCGTATTAATCCTTTTGTGTCAGTGCCTCAGTTCAGTTCACATGTGTGGTATGCTTAGCCAGCAAGGGAGGTGCGTGTGTGTGAGAGGTGGAGGGTGGTGGGGAGCCGGAGGGCGTGGAGTAGATGAGAGTGAGCACCCAGTGGGTGGAAATGTGTCGTCTCCAGCAGTGAGATTGTTTCCATATAGCAACAGTCAAGGGGGTTGGAGTCTTTCACCGACCCTACTTTTTCTCATCGAGCTTCCAGACATCCCTGGGGAGTAGGTTGAGCGTAGGCATGGGGCTGGATAGCAGGTCAGAGATGTGAGCACATAGCCAGTTGCTCAGCCTGAACAGCCTCATCTGATCCTTTTCCTCCTGCGTGTGTCAGTACATGTGTGCCATTTGGGGTTTTTATAGTTGCATTTTTCAAAGAACAAAGGTAAATTCTGTCATCAAGTAGGACTGATTAATTAAATAGGTAGTGTGCCCCAAAGCCTGGGGCCTTGCCCATGGCATGGCCACCACATTCAGATTCAGTCCTTAGATTCATGGAGGGGCGTTGCTTCGGTGGAGTTGGTTACGGAGGGCACAGAGCAGTTGGTGGCCCCGCTGTAGACCCAGAGACTTCATAAGGGAGCAGGTATTTGAGTTGAGACTTGAAGAAGGACTTGGAGTTTCCCAAGAGGATGAACAAAGGAGCCTGGGGAGTGGAGGCCAGGTCACTTGGGGCCTTGCCGTGGGAAGGAGTTTGGTATTCCCATGAGAGACCAGAGTATCTGGGGAACTTGCTGGAAGAAAAATCAAGACTATTAACTGTTAAGTCCATGGCTCAGTTGGTAAAGAATCTGCCTGCAACGCAGGGGACCATCTGCAACAGAGGAGATGCAGGCTCCATCCCTGGGTTGGGAAGATGCCCTGGAGAAGGAAATGGCAACCAACCCACTCCAGTATTCTTGCTTGGAAACTCCCATGAACCGAGGAGCCTGGTAGAGTGCAGTCTATGGAGTAGCAAGAGTCGGACATGACTTAGCAACAAAACCACCACCACTGGGGGAATGCTCCTCAGGGGCAGATCACGTATTCTGTCTGCTTTCTCATACTTGTGCATTTCCATAGAAACAGCTGAGTGAAAAGTCTAGACCCAGCGAGAGTCCAGGGAGCCTCCCTAGGCTGGAGGTCCTCACTGCCCCCATCCCCACTGACTCCCCCTCCCTCCACCACGTCAGGTTCAGTGCTCTCATGCCACTGCAGGTGCTGTGTTTCTCCGAGTCCCTCGTGCCCACAGCAAGGAAGGCCTTGTGTGATCCACTGGAGGAGGTCAGAGAGGCGGCAGCCAAGACCTTCGAGCAGCTGCACTCTACCATCGGCCACCAGGCCCTGGAGGACGTCCTCCCGTCTTTACTGAAGCAGCTGGTGAGTGGCTCCGACCCCCCTGCCAGGAGGGGTTCCAGCATCTCCTTGGAGGCCACACGCCGGGTCGTGCGGGCCCCAGAGGCAGTGGGTGCACAGGATGGCCTCAGCTCTCTTGGGGGGCCGGGGAGGTCCAGACTGCAGAGGCGGGAAGGAAAGTGGCTCCTAGATGTCACCCTGCACCCCTCTGCAGGATGACGAGGAGGTGTCCGAGTTTGCCTTGGATGGTCTGAAGCAGGTGATGGCCATCAAGAGCCGTGTGGTGCTGCCCTACCTTGTGCCCAAGGTAAGTCCCCATGTGTAGCGACACCCTCTGCCCCAGCAGCCACAGCCACGTCACTGTCCCCGGGTTTTCGTGAGGACCAGTGCTGAACCTGGATGCTGGGGAAGGCCAGCGAGTCTGTGGTGGGTCAGGATCTCCCAGAGCCCAGTGCCGCGGCCGGCACGGGGCAGCCCCCAGTGAGCTGATGTTCCTCGTCCTGCAGCTGACGACCCCGCCCGTCAACACCCGGGTGCTGGCTTTCCTTTCGTCTGTGGCGGGGGATGCCCTGACGCGTCATCTTGGCGTGATCCTCCCGGCAGTCATGTCGGCCCTGAAGGAGAAGCTGGGGACTCCAGACGAGCAGCTGGTGAGGGGCACGGTCAGCCCTGTGGACTCTGCTTGTGTCCTGTCCTGTCCTGGGGCCGCGTGCTCAGCCAAGGTGTCGCCTGTGCTTTTAGGAGATGGCCAACTGTCAGGCCGTGATCCTGTCAGTGGAGGACGACTCCGGGCACCGGATCATCATCGAGGACCTGTTGGAAGCCACCCGCAGCCCCGAGGCGGGCATGAGGCAGGCCGCGGCCGTCATCCTCAACATCTACTGCTCGCGCTCCAAGGCGGACTACACTAGCCACCTGCGGAGCCTGGTCTCAGGCCTGATCCGCCTCTTCAACGACGCCAGCCCCGTGGTTCTGGAGGAGAGCTGGGACGCCCTGAATGCCATCACCAAGGTGAGGGGCTGCTGGACCACCTCTGGCAGAAGACAGTTCCGGGCGTTTCTAAGACTAGATGCTGTCGGCCAGCCTCAGTCTCTGTCGATCCGTGGCCAGTCTTGTCTGTACTCCCACCTACACCCTTCCTTCCCCCTGCTGTATTAGTTTGAAGCCGTCTTGAGAGAGCTTGACTTAGAACCTTGACATCTTTGCTTTTCCCCGGTTTCCCACAGAAACTGGATGCGGGCAACCAGCTGGCCCTCATTGAGGAACTGCACAAGGAAATCCGGTTCATAGGAAATGAGAGCAAAGGCGAGCATGTGCCAGGCTTCTGCCTCCCGAAGAAGGTGAGCCAGGGCCCTGGGGAGGGCCCTGCGGGCATGTGGCCCTCCTCCGCCTCCCCCGGTCTGGTGCTGGGGCCGCGGAGCAGCTGCGTGTTCCTGTGCATAGCGCTCTAGGTGCCGTTGCGCAGCTCCACGGACGGCGTGTTTCTTCCCCACAGCGGCCCCGCAGGACAGGGTCAGAGTTCACCACCTCCAGTTTCAGCTGTGGCGGTCACCTCAGAGCAGATGAGTGACAGGCCTGTAGGGACTCTGCTCTCGTCACTGTTAAGTCGAGGAGACTGTTCCCTAGCCAGCACCCTCTCAGGCCACGACCCTGGCCGCCTGACTTGGTCGCTCAGGGAGTTGTAGAGAGGGTGGCTGACAGGAGCTGCTGGCTTCGGGTGGGGGACACCTGGGCCCAGAACCTTCGTGATTTGACTCTCAGGTGTGGTTCTCTTGTCAGGGGGTAACCTCCATCCTTCCAGTGCTGCGGGAGGGCGTCCTGACTGGCAGCCCGGAACAGAAAGAGGAAGCCGCCAAAGCGTTAGGCTTGGTGATCCGCCTGACCTCAGCGGATGCCCTGCGGCCCTCGGTGGTCAACATCACCGGCCCTCTGATTCGCATCCTGGGGGACCGGTTCAGCTGGAACGTGAAGGCGGCTCTGCTCGAGACGCTCAGCCTCTTGCTGGCCAAGGTAAGGACTGACAGGTTCACTTGGCCCACTCGGGTCTTAGACAACAGATCTGTGCACCAGAGACTGGCACACGGTGTGCTCTGCAGGCAGGGTGACAGCCTACACGGGAGTCGGCAGAGCAGAGGGAGCGAAGACCTTGGGCTCTAGACTCACCACACGTGGTCAGGTCCAGGTCGCCCACTTGGCAGATGTGTGGCCAGAATGACCTCAGCAGGTCGTGCAGCTTCTGAGTCTGCTCCTTCAGTTGTGTTTTGAGGGCACAACACTGCCTGTCTCTCAAAGGGCTGTGAGATACGGGGCTCAGGTGAAATGACAGCTGGTGACACGTAACAGCACACCAGCATGTGTGTCCCATAATTGCTTTTGTACAAGTGGTTCAAACGACAAAATCCAAGGCCGCGTGACTACAGCAGAAACCTTGTTCACATACGTTTCCTGTCTTTATGACCACCTCATAAAGGGAGATGAAGAGAATCTGAGGAGAGAATGCAAAGGAAGCCCAAGAGCAACTGCAGTAACTTCAGTTTTTGCCCGAAGTGTCAGGAGCGAGGCAATGCATTAACTGTTTCTGATACTTTACGGGCTAATAATTAAAACCTTTAAGCTTAGAGAGTTATAAACAGCCAAGATTTATTCTGTTAAAAAAAAATTCTTATTTGGGGTTTGGAAACAAAAGCATAAGAAAGTTGTAGCTCTTTTCCTTTTGGGAGAAAAGTGTGGGGGAGCAGCTCCCCAGCTAAAAAACGAGAGTGTGAGTAAGCATCAGCCTCATTCTGTTGAAAATTGTCTTTTCTTTTTTTCTTTTAAATTAAGTGTCATCTTTACCTTCCATTCTGTGCCGTTCTTGTGTGTGTCTGTGCGCACGCATGCATGCGTGTGTGTTTTAATTCTGTGTCCAAATGGAGCCTTTCTCTCCTGGCGTTTGTCCCACAGACTGTGAGCCAGGTGTCACTCGTGGGCAGGTGGCTTCTCACTGCAGCTTTGCTGGCTTCATTCTGTGGTCCGCCTCCCGGCAGCCTGCCAGCCCCAACCCCAGTGTCTCTAGACCCTAAATGGTGTTGAGCCTCCAAACAGCTTCTTTGATCTTCCCTTTTAGCCTTGAGTAGGTCTTTCCTCTGGAACCCATCTGTAGTCTATCACAGATGTGTGTCTTTTCCTCCATGTGGTCAGGACTTAGAGTGGATTGTCAGTGCATGGGTGCAGGTGTGTACAGGGATGACCTCCTGAGGCCACCTGTTCTGTAGGATTGTGTGCAGTAGGTGGCCCCTGGCCTGTTTTCCTGCCTTTGCAGAATGTTCTTCCATGGTACTGACAGGTCTGCTGTCCAATTCTGTAATGTATTCAGAGCCGGGGGTTTCGAGTCACTTGTCCACGTGGACAGAGCCCCTCCTTAAGCGGAGCTGATGGCTCCCAGCCCACGGGAAGCTGGAAACAGGAGAGGAGGCTGAGGGAACCCTCTGTGCCAGTCTCCCCATCTTGCGGCACCTCTACTCCTGGCCTGAGTGTGGAGCCGTGTGGGTTCGGGTGCTCTGTTTTCATGCCTGTGGTGCCCTGTGGCCCACACTCCCCCTCAGCCAGGCTCTGGGATGGGGGTCTCTCCGACAGGTCGGCATCGCCCTGAAGCCCTTCCTGCCCCAGCTGCAGACCACCTTCACCAAAGCCCTGCAGGACTCTAACCGCGGCGTGCGCCTGAAGGCCGCTGATGCACTGGGAAAGCTCATTTCCATCCACATCAAGGTGGATCCTCTCTTCACGGAGCTGCTGAATGGCATCCGGGTCATGGAGGACCCGGGCGTCAGGTGAGGCGCGGCGCGGGGAGAGCCGTGGCTGTGGGGCGGCCCGGCCCTGCCTGTGTGGTGGGAGCCTGGGTGAAGGAGAGCCGGGTTTGAGTCGGGCACGTTGGTTCTGCAGGGACACCATGCTGCAGGCCCTGAGGTTTGTGATTCGGGGAGCGGGGGCCAAAGTGGATGTGGTCATCCGGAAAAACATCGTCTCGCTCCTGCTAAGCATGCTGGGACACGACGAGGTACTGCTGCCGGTGGAGCGGGGCGCGCGGGCTGGGCTGGTTTCCCTTCCGTCGGGCTGGTGTCTCTGCCTCAAGAAGCAGAACTTGGCCAGGAGTGACCATCACTCCCGACACCCGTGTCACTCTGTGGTTTGCCACACCTCTGGTTGTGAGGGAGACAGGCGCCTAGTGTTGATACGGACGACGTATGGTGTAGATGAGGGAAGCTAAGGTTTCTGAAGTCCCAGGCCTCTCGTTCCTTTGTTCTCCAGTCTCAAACAAGTCTCTCTGCTCCTCACTTCCCTAGTTGTAAAGTGAAGAGTTTCGTTTGTTGGTTCGGGAAACGTTTGCTGATGTGCAGAGCCTTGCCCAGAGGTGAAGGAAGTGTGGGCACAGCTCTCAGGAAACAGTGTTTGGTATCTGTCCGGGAGTGGGGTGCTCAGTTTTTGAGGGGCAGACTGACCTGGGGCTGTGCCCTAGCACATGGCAGGGTGAGAACTGGACTGAGCCGTGGCTCCTGGCTCTCTGCCCCAGGGCCCTCCCTGGCCCCGTCTGCAGGCTTCTGTGAAGTGCCGCTTGGCTGCCTTGTGCTCTGGTGGGCTCCGAAGCGGTTGAGTCTTTGAGAAGGAGTTTCTCGTTCTCCTTTGACAGACGGCTCTCTGCCATGTCGCCAGATTGACACTGTGGGGCTGATCTCTGGAGAGAGGCCTCGGGGTTCACGTGGGGCCACACCTCGTTTGCCCATGCCTGGGGCTGGTTATCCCTCACAGATGAGGCCCCGGCCTTTTGTGTGGTAGAGATGGGAGCCTCTGCCTTCTCTTGGTCACGGTCTGCCAGGGCTTTTACAGGGCCACTCACAGTGCAAGCAAAAGTTAGTATGTACACCAATTTGCATTTCACCACAGTGGAGCTTAAAATAGACCCCTTTGAGACAGGGGGTGTTGTGTCAGAGAGAGCCGCTTTAGTCTTGCATGACACCCGGGAGCTCAGAGGCCCAGACCACCGGCTGGCCACCCTCCTCCCCCTCAGAACTTCCACGGGATCAGAGGTGGGAATCCAGGGTGCCAGCCTGGCTCATGCCTCCCCATGGGCCCTCGAGGCCCTGATTGGTTGGTTGGTTGTCGTTTGGGAGAGGGACGCCAAGTTGGCAATTTGAATACTGTAGCACACAGCCCCAAATCCTCCACACAGCATCCTGTAGTGAGCCCGCAGGGAGAGCGGCTAGGAGGCGCTTACGTACGAGACTTTGGTTTTGACACAGAACCCTCAGCCTTTCCCTATTGCTTTGGGCCGGTTAGAGCTTCAGTTGAATTCTCAGGACAGACCCGCACAATGTTGGGGCAGCAGGGAGCTTCTCTGGACACTGGCGGACACACGAGAGGCTCGGGGGTGGGGTGGGGTGCGGTGGGGTGGAGCTCCCAGTGGTCCTCCAGCCGCCTTCCCTGAGGACTGTGGGCAGAGCTCGCACCCCTCCCCGCCTCGCAGGGCTGTTGATAGTAACCGAGATAATAGACGTGAAGCATCCAGGCTTGTGAGAGGAAAGGTGCCATGTAAATACAGTTATTGTTGCTGTTATGATGATCATCACCATATGCACACACGGTGGAGTTTTCTATAATTAAGTTAAGTGCTGGGTGTGTAATTTTTAACTTGGTGCCGAGTGGCAGCTGCAGTGAGTGGCAGCCCTTCTCTGGCGGCGGGAGTGCGCGAGCCTGGAGGGAGGGCTGGACTTGGTGTCCGCCTCCCTCCCGCCCTGGTGCCCGTGGAGCCCATGTGGGCTGGCACCCTGGTTCACCACTTTCTCTGCCCCATCAGGACAACACGCGTATCTCCTCGGCCGGCTGCCTGGGGGAGCTGTGCGCCTTTCTGACAGAAGAGGAGCTCAGCACCGTTCTTCAGCAGTACTTGCTGGGTAGGCCTCTTGTGTGCACTTTTTGGAGCCTTTCTGTCTCCCCTGCCCCTCAGAGGGTCTTCTGGCAGCTGGACCACCCTCTCCTTGGAAATGTCAAAACAGAGTGTGCAGCCCGGAGTGTCTCTGCTCTGAGGACATAGCCATGGTTGGGAGTGGCCTGTGAGGGATGGCCGCTTGGCGGCCACTTGGGGCAGGGAGGCCTGTGTGCGGCGAGGACCAGGGTTCCCACCCGTCTCCGAGCTGACACAGGAGTCTCGGGTGGGGAGGTGTGCTTTGAGGGTGGTAGACGGTGCAGGTCGACCCCCGCCTCCAACCCCGTGTCCTTCCACCCAGCGGACGTGTCCGGCATTGACTGGATGGTCCGGCATGGGCGGAGCCTGGCTCTCTCCGTGGCTGTGAGCGTAGCTCCCGGCAGACTCTGCGTAGGCAAGTATGGCAGCGACGTTCAGGACATGATCCTCAGCAATGCCATCGCGGACAGGGTAAGGCTTTGGGGCGGCCAGACCAGGGGGTCAGAGGCTCAAATTTCACTCTTGCCAGTAGCTTCCTGTGCCCTTGGGACCAGTGCTTGGTCTCCCTGGGCACCAGTTTCATCATCTAAACAGTGAGGAGTTTGGGTTGGAGCATCCAGAGGTCCCTTCTAGGCCAGAAAGTCTCTGATTCTGTTCCTGGGAACTAGTGTCTCAGGCTTTGTTCACCTGCCCCACAGCCAGGCAGAACTGCTCTGTAAGAGCCGTCAAAGGGTCTTGGAGGTAATGTAGTCAGGGGTGGGGTGGGGACTGGTAGTGGAGAGCCAAGGTCCCCGAAATGCCTGGGGAAGGGATGGTACCTGGCCCTGCTGCCCTGAGGAGGGTGCCGGAGGCACCCCGTCCAGCTCTCCACTCACTTTGCAGATCCCCATTGCCGTGAGCGGGGTCCGGGGCATGGGCTTCCTGATGAAGCACCACATTGAGACGGGAGGAGGACAGCTGCCAGCCAGACTCTCCAGCCTGTTCATTAAGGTGAGCGGGGCAGCTGGCTTGTGAGAAGGACCTGTGGCCAGAAGACACGGGAAGTGTGTCCGTGTGTTCCAGGCACTCTAGGGTGGCCTGCAGGGATGGGGGCGTCTCTGAGCCCATGGGGCTGGGATGCAGCGTGGTCTCCGGAAGACTGCCGTTTTCTGTCAGAGTCTCCCATAGATCCATGACCCCAAATCAAGTTAAGAACCTCTATTTTAGGCATTTTTTCTAGGCATCCCAATTCTGTAAACTTTGGGACAGACCTGGGTTCAAATTTATCTTCGCTTTCCTGCCTCCCTTTAGCAGGCGTGACAGTAGTTAGCAGGTTTGGCTATTGTGGTCGCTGCAGGACCCACTTGGGAAAGCTGAGGAGCCTGGCAGAGGGGCCTCCAGCATCTGTGTGATAAAACATGCTGTTCAAATGTTGTATGCACACAAAACCAGAACCTGTGTTTTAACAAACGCGGCCGAGCCCTGCACCTGCCTTTGTAACCAGCTCCCGGGCAGTGTCCGTGGCCCTGGTGCACTCTGAGCAGTGAGGTTCCCGTGGCTGCTGTCCCCACCCTGCAGACACCCAGAGAGGAGGGTGTGCAGGACCCCGATTGGACTGAGCCTGTATCACCCCGCATGCAGCTGTCATCAGTGTTTATTACTGAGGACCTGCTGTGTGCCTGGCCGGGCTAGACCCTGAAGGTACAGAGGTGAATGGGGCAGACAAGATCTCTGGAGGTGGAGATACACAAAGGGCCTGTGGGAGGGCCCTCATCTAGATAGGGCTGGCGGGGAGATGCCTGAAGGCTGACATTTGAGCCGAGGCCTAAAGGGTAAGAGGGGGCCAACCAGGTGACGATCTGGGGCAAGCAGGTCCCAGGCAGTGGGGCCTGCCAGTGCAGGGGCGCGAGGCAGGAAGCAGCGTGGGGTGTTTGAGGAAGTTGGAAGCCCGCGTGGGCTGAGAGTGCCAAGCCAAGGGGAGGGTGGTGTGAGATGACGTGGAGGAGGTAGGGTCTGAACACACCCCGCCGCCCTTCCACAGTGGGGATGCCGCAGAGGGAGCAGAGGGTCAGGTCCCACGATGAAGGCAGCATCAGGGCAGAGCCTGGGCTGTGGTGAGGAACAGACTGGATGTGCCTGACGGAAAGCCCGCACTCCTCTTCACAGTGTCTGCAGAACCCATCCAGTGACATCAGGTTGGTGGCTGAGAAGATGATCTGGTGGGCAAACAAGGACCCGCTGCCTGCCCTGGACCCCCAGGCCATCAAGCCCATCCTGAAGGCCCTCCTGGACAACACCAAGGACAAAAACACCGTCGTCAGGGCCTACAGCGATCAGGCGATTGTCAGCCTCCTGAAGATGAGGCAGGGAGAGGAAGTGTTTCAGGTGGGAGCCTGGGACTGGCGGGCCTGCCCACGGCTTCCGGGCGCTTGTCTTGTGGGCCTTCTGCGTGACAGTGTTTAAGGCTCATACTCTGTCACCCTGTAGGCATGAGTGCTGACGGGCAGATAGTCATCTGGTGACTGGTCTGGTGCCTAAAAACACATCCCTCTATTCCTGAGACATTCAGATTCCTTTCAGCAGCAGGGCTCCTCTTTCAAGTAAAATCTCAAGTGGCTCCCAAACCTGTAACAGACCCCTCAGGGCTGCCTGTTGAGGCCCAGAGTCCTGTCCCGCAGCCCCCTGCCTGCTGAGCCACCTTTAAAGTGCTGAGCGCTACAGGCCACACTCCATCATCGCATCGGGGCGTGAGGCCTGCACGTCTTGGCTGTCCCTGGATCTGCCCGATTGCCTTACTTAGCCAAGGTCCCCCTCGGTGGTTCTCACTCTGGGTTCACGTTCAGTGTTGTCTTTAGAGAAGTCGGAAGCCATGTTTTCTGATTTTGTCTCCTTGTTTCCTTCCTCCGCCTAGTCCCTCTGCAAGATCCTGGATGTGGCCAGCTTGGAAGTGCTGAATGAATGCAACCGGAGGTCTCTGAAGAAGCTGGCCAGCCAGGCTGACTCCACGGAGCAGGTGGACGACACCATCCTGACCTGACAGACCAGGCCCGTCCACTGGGCTCTGCATCAGCATTTCAGCTCCACCTCTTTGTTCACTGTTTTCATTTTTGAAAATACATTTGTTCTGATGGGGAGCTTACGAGATGGCGTTCCCAGAAAGTATTTTAATATATCAACAGACCACAGCCAAAGCCTTAAATCAAACCTACACACAACTGAAAATTGCCTCCTCCATCTCTCAGCCTTTTCTTTGGAGAAGAGAAGAAAAAGCACACGCAGGAGCCTCGCCCAGTGGTTACCAGGAGCTGCCCATCCACTTCATGTGGCGGGTCCGGAGTGCGAGGCTCAGAGTCTGCCTCCTGGTCTCTTGTGCCAGAGCTCTGGCTTCAGGGCCAGTGCTTCCAACCTCTGCCTAGATCCCGAGGGGCACAGAACTGCAGGGGCCTGCCCGCGCAGTGTCTCGGCGTGGCTTTTGGCATTGTGCTGCCCACCTGGATCTGACCCATCAGGTGACAGGGTCAGAACTCACAGCCCTAGTAGTTTGCAAGTTGGGGGAGGGGAGTAGGTTTTAACGCAGGTAGTTTGAAGGAGGGATGTTGAATAAAGGCTTTGATTTGATCTCGATAAGCAGATTTTTAAAAAGTCTCCAAACATCCACTAAACATGAAGCTTCATGCATCAGGAGCAAGGCAAGGCCTCATGCAGCTGTCCTGTGAGCACAGGCGACTCTCTCATTTCTGGGCGTCTCTCCTGCTCTCGGAAGTCCCGTAGATACCTGCAGCCATGTCTGTTCTGAGACCGGATCTCAAGAGGGCTGCAGTCAGGCCTGAGATCTCACTGGTGTGGAGACCCCAGGGGTCGAATCAGCCACCTCCCTGTTCTGTCCTGACTCAGAAAGGTAGGCAGCTTCTGAGAGTCGAGTTTTACAGAGAAAGTCTTCCCTTCTTTGGAATAAGAACAAACCACATTCCTGTAATCAGAATTGTGAGAGGAAACCAAAGTCGCAGTTGAGCATCTGCCTTCTTTATGAATGACTTCCTTCCTCCTGGTTCTTAGAAGGCTCGTGATCCAGGCGTCCTGTCTGACGGAGCCCGCCCCTCCGGGCCCAAGTGACACAAGTGTTCCTGGGCTGTTTTCCCTGGTCACAATACGGAACAAAACCTGTACCAAAACTTCTGGTATGAGCTGTAAAAGGAAGAAGAAAAATGAAACGTGGTGGGAGCAAGCTCACATTATAAAAGGCCTGAGTACTATCCTGAAAAACAAACAGAAGCGAAGCGTTGCTCATTAATTATGCAGCAGAGCTAGAAAGGAGCCTTGTGACTCAGCATTTCTGATGAATGAGACGAGGTGACCTCTGAGGTGCTTGCTGTCTGTGCCTGAGCGTGTGTGTCACAGGACTTCCTATTTTCTTGCAGCAGATGTGGTCTCCACTGGTTCACTAGAACTGTAGAGTCCCAGGGCTGGAAGGGAACTTGAGAGGGTAGCTGAGCCCGTCCCCACAGCCAAAGCAGCCAATGGTTACAGCTCTTGGTAGCCATGGTAACTGTCCTCCGCTCCTGGGATTCAGGTGATTGCCAGCAGGCTCCCAGCTGCCTGGGGCATGTGTCCAGCAAGCCAGTTGCAGCTGCAGTCGCCTCTGCTGGTTGGCCCTGGGGAAGCAGGTCAAGTTCTCATGGGAGGGGTTGTGGGCTGGGAAGCCTCTTTTAAGCCCCTGAGGTAAAAGTTCGGTGCTTTCTCCAGGATCTTAGAGCAGACACTTGTGTCCACCTCTGGTGGGCCATCCGCAGTCTGAAATCGGTAGGAGGGCCTGATATACTTATAGCTGGAGGACTCTCAGTAAGCAAAGTCCAAACCTGCCTGGTGGCTCAGACAGTGAAGAATCCGCTTGTAATGCTGGAGACCCAGGTTCAGTCCCTGGGTCGGGCAGATCCCCTGGAGAAGAGCATGGCTACCTACTCCAATATTCTTGCCTGGAGAATCCCACAGACAGAGGAGCCTGGCGGGCTACAGTCTGCGGGGTCGCTAAGAGCTGAGCAACTAACACTTGCTCAAACTAACACTTCGACATTTTCAAAGGAGAACCGCCAGAGACCGGAGGTCAGTGAGATCTCTCTACTCAAGATGGGTGGATGGATGAAGGTTGGTTTACAGACGGAGATGACTCCGAGTCCTGGAGTGCACTGCCTTGCATCCCCTGAGTCTGGAAGTGGGCTGCGAAGGGCTGTCACAAGCCATGCCAGTGGGGCAGGTGAAGGGGACCCTGCCAGCCCGCAATCACTGCAGCCCTGAAAACCGCTGCCCAGACTGAACACACTGGAGGAGAAGGAGCTTGGCAACAGAGAACGAAGCCATCTGCCCTGATGGTTGGTAGGGCTATTTGGCCTCAGAGGAGTCAGCCAGCCTTTCTGGGCCAGTTTTCTCATCTGTAAAATGAATTTGGAATGGAAGCTCCCCATATGTCTTAAAGTTATCCTTTAAGGGTTAACAGTAATTATAACAGGTGATATTTGCCCCCCCCTTAACACACTCACCCTAAGGAGTAGGTTCTCTAGTTCCGACTGTTTTCCTGAGGAGGAAGTTGAGGCACAGGATGGTCATAGTGGCAGTCTGTCCCCAGAGCTATTCGTGTCCTTAGCCTGTCTCTTCCTCCTGCTGGGCTGGCTAGCTGGGCACAAGGACCTGTCACTATATAGACTGGTTCCTGCGGGCCTCTCACGTCCTGCAGCGCACGAGGTGAGGTGCCAAGGCGGCTCCAGGTGATGGGCCAAGGGCCTGAGCCACCCCAGTCCTTCCCCCGCGGCTCTGCAGGCTGATCCATACCTCACCCTGTATACAGGACATTTCCTGTTGTTGGAGATGACCTTTCTCTGAGACTTTATGAGAGAGGGGACACCGTCTTTGTCTGCCATGTATTAGAAGGGCAGTGACAAGATGGTGTGCCTTTAGCTATTCTGGAGAAAACTAAACTGAGCCTTCACAACCCTTTAACTCTGGGAGCCTCTGGAATCTTGATGTTGAGACTTTTAAAATGTGGGGGAACGTGACATGGTTCATGTCCCTTGTCATTCCCTTCATCCCACTGCTGAGACGCTGGAGGGCTTGGGAGGGGGCAGGGGACCTGCAGAGTCAACACTATTTTATTGGCAGGGATTTGGGGACATGCTTTTACTGAGAGCGGATGTCAAAACAAGACAGGCAGTTGGGGATGTTTTTCTTCTAACTAGGGTTCTGTGTGGAATGGTCTTTAACTGCTCCAAGCCTTTCTAAATAAGAGCAATAGGAAAAACAGGAACCAGCCTAACTTAAAAGATCTAGGTTCTAAAATATTTTTAAGGAAATGCAGCTGTGTTTCTTTAAAATTCTCATACAGAGCAACCTGCTGGAGCCGCGTGGACTTGGAAGTCAGGTTTAAACCTTAACTTGACTGCTTCATGTTAAGCTAGAGCATGTCGCCTAACCTCTCTGAGAACATGTCCTCATCTGGACAGTGATAGTCCAGCCCCCCAGGCTGTCTGAAATGGGTGAGGTAATGCCCTCCGTACGTGGCCAGGCCCGCGGGAGGTGCCACATACATGGATGGTGTAAGTAAGGTGTGTGGACAAAAAGACTGAACTGAGGGCGCCTAGTGCTCTATCTGGGGGGTAACTGTGGACCCAGAACTTGCAGATGTTAATTTTTTGAGCCCAAGTTTTGAAAAGCCATCGACCTAGAGTCAGATCTTTCCTGCAGATTGATTACTGTGTTTGAATGTAGTCTCTTAAACACTGAAAGAGGCATGTAAGCACATGGATGGGTTTTCACTGTGCCTGGGTTGGACAGCAGTCCTGTCATTGCTGAAGCAGGAGAGGCTGGGAGCCAACCCCTGTTTTATGAGGACAAATGCTGGACTGAATGAGTTACAAGCTGGAATCAAGATAGGAGGGAGAAACATCAACCTCAGATGTGCAGATGATACCACTTTAATGGCAGAAAGCAAAGAGGAATTAAAGTTTCTTGATGAGGGTGAAGGAACAAAGAGCCAGCTTAAAGCTCAATATTAAAAAAACTAAGATCATGGCATCTGGCTCCATTACTTGATGGCAAATAGAAGGGGAAAAGATGGAAGTAGTGACAGATTTCCTCTCCTTGGGTTCTAAAATCACTGCAGATGGTGACTGCAGCCATGAAGTCAAGAAATGAGTGCTTCTTGGCAGGAAAGCTATGACCTAGACTGTGTTGTAAAGCAGAGACATTACTCTGCCAACAAAGGTCCATATAGTCAGGGCTATGGTCTTCCCAGTGGTCATATAAGATTGTGAGAGCTGGACCATAAAGAAGGCGG
This sequence comes from Antilocapra americana, assembly GCA_007570785.1. NCBI lineage: Eukaryota > Metazoa > Chordata > Mammalia > Artiodactyla > Antilocapridae > Antilocapra > Antilocapra americana. The sequence continues at coordinate 810,046 of ML660808.1, read as the reverse complement.
AATGCCAAAGAATTGATGCCTTCAAACTGTGGTGTGGGTGAAGACTCCTGGAAGTCCCTTCGATAGCAAGGAGAGCAAACCAGTTACTCTTAAGGGAAACCAACTCTGCATGCTCGTTGGAAGGAGTGATGCTGAAGCTAAAGTTCCAGTATTTCGGTCATCTGATGCACACAGACCACTCATTGGAAAAGTCCCTGATGCTGGGAAAGATCGAGGGCAGAAGAGGCGTCAGAAAATGAGATAGTTGGATGGCATTACCAATGCAATGAACATGAACTTGGACAAACTTCGGGAGATGGTGAGGAACAGGGAGGCCTGGCATGCTGCAGTCCACGGAGTTGCAGGGTCAGACTCAACTGGATGACTGAACAACAAAACTGAGGTAGGGAAGGAAGGGAGTGTCACTGAGGTCGTGTGGCCAGTTGGCTGCAGAACTGGAAAAGCAGACCCACATTTCTTGATACTGTGGTCACCAAGCCCCAGGGCCATACTATAAAAATACTTTTGGAAGGCGAATTTAACAGATGAGTCAAGTTCTTGGTGTGTGGTTCTGTGGAGTGACTGGGTTTCACTTTTTAGAAGAGGTGGGGCCCAGTTGTTTCACTGGGCAGTTCTGAGCTGCTAGGAGTGTTCCCTGCACGCTGCCCAGGTGCAAGGAAGGTGTTCATACTAACAAAGCTTAGGAAACTGGAAAAACTAGTCCAAAGATTATCAGCTCAGTAGGGTTTCTGGGTGAGATTCCTGAGTGTGTCTGCATGGAAACACCAGTTCACTTTGATGCTTCTCTGAGAGCTGGTTGAGATGGCAGCTGGGTCACAAACTACCCTTTAGACTCATAAAGAAGGGAAGTGGGGTTCTTGGGATACTGCAGTATTTAACCCAGTGTTTGTCAAATGTTTCAGCCTTAAGACACCTTTACACTGAAAAATGAAGGCAGACCCTAAAGAATTCTTGCTTATATGTAACTTGCCTACTGATACTTACCATCTTAGCAAAACTGGTCAACTTTAGAAGCTCCATTAATTCACCTAAAATAAATCTATTACACATTAGCCTAGATAACATGTAACAAGTTTGCGGAGAGCAGCACTGCTTTGCATTTCTGCATGCCTCTACGTTTCTGGATTCTCACATCTGCATTCAGTCAACTGTGATGTCGCATGTTGCACGGGGCCTGGGAGACTCCACCGTGCGCTTTTAAGGAATGAGGGGAAAAGGCAACTGACATCTCAGTTTTGGGGAAATGTTTCAGCTTCACAAATCCTTTGAGTTTCACAGGGAGCCTTGGTGTCTCTAGACCTCAGTTAGAAAATTCTGATTGAATCTTGCAGATGGGAGAAAAATCCTACTGATAATGGGAGGGGGCCTGACCCTGGGTTAGAGACCCCAAATGTGGCCCACACCTCACAGAAAGCAAACTCGAGAAAGTTCATTCAGGTATTTCTGAGGCTCTCAACTCTGTAAATTCTAGGTGTGGCTTCACTTTAACTGAATGGAAACCAAGTGCCCACCATGTCCAGGTCCCAGTGGGTCCCTGCAATCTAGGGACTTCCACGTCCACTTGATGGGGAAGAGGGTGGCCAAAGGGCAGGGCCAAGTCTTGACAGGGTTCAGCCTGCAGTGTGCAGGTGGGGAGTAGGGCCAGTTGCCAGGCCCATCAGAGGAGAGACCACGGTCCCGTTTCTTCCCTTCCTGCTGGACCAGTGTGTTGGGTGGTGCTGCCCTCTTATCTGCACCCACTTCCCGGTACCTGATTGCAGCAATTGCTTCCTGCCGCAACAGAGTTCAGCAAGTTCAGATTCCACTGCCGACCAGCCTGAACTGTTATTTCCCAGGTCCCTCCCCAGCCGCCACTGTACTAGCCCTCATCTGTCCTCCCACCCCAGGCACCACTGGCTCTGAACCCAGGCCTTGGGGTCGGGGTCCCTCCGCTTTCCCCTCAGCCTCCACTGCCGCACTCGACTCTCCTCTTTGCCAGTTGAGCTTTTTAAAGGGCTCTTAACCCACCTTCCTCCCATACTTACTACTCTATCCTTACTGTTCACTGGCTGCCAATCCTCTACCTACGCTATCCTGGAAAATACTTTATTCACCCCATTGTTTTCAGCCCCTTCATTTCTCTTCATTCACAACCAGACTTAATGAACAGTATATACTCACTGCCTTCAGGACATCACTGTCTGTCCTGTAAACCTCTGTATACTCTGTCCCCCTTACTCTCCTTGGTGTTTCCTTTTAACACATATTTATTTGCATTTTCTATCAGAATGTGAGCTCCATGGAAGCAGGGACTTGAAAGTTTTATTTCCTGCCACCTCCCCATCAGTTTCTGGCAGCTGTGAGCCCTCAAATGTTCACTGCCTCATCTTCCCCAGTTGTACCATAAATTTCCTGAGGATGGAGTTTTGTTTCGCTCCTGTTATGTCCTCAGTGCTGGCACCCAGTAGGTGCACAATACCTACCTTACTAGTAAAGGGATCCGGTTGTCGGGTAAATTGTTTTCTAAAAATTTGGTAGATACTGTTTGCATACTGTCTTTTGCACCTGGTCCTTCTTGCTGTTACTTCACACCTTGGCTTCGGCAGCAGCCTTCATTAAAGCTCTGCATCTGAAAATCCCTCCTGCATGCTTGCACCAGATAACATCCCCCAAACATTCTGATACTCCTCTGTTCAAGAACTTTCAATGCCTCGCCACTGTAGTTGCTGTAAGGTCTGAACAGGTGGTGATGTTGTTCTAAATATAGACTTTATCTACCATAACATAGCTCCAGTCACTGCACTGTAATTTAGATCAGATACAACAATCTTTCTAGAGGAAAATGTGCTCAGATTTTCATTTTGGGGAGCCAGGCACACACCCTGTTTCATGGGGAATTCTCGCTCAAGGTTAACACAGATCATCCTCAGGGCTGTGATAACAGCTATTAAAACTCACCTGCCATTCCCAGCTCTCTCAATTCCAATTCCGTCATGAAACCTCTACAATGAAATCCTTTCCCCCCATTCTAACCAAAAGTGATAGCTCTCCTCTGAAGTCTAGTCTGCTAATCTGACAGCTGTTTCATTTTGTCTTGTATTTTTTTATTCCTCACAAGTGTGTCTTATCTCTGATGAGACTGAAAGCTCCTGGATGGGAAAATCTATCCTAGAGTCTGTGGCACAGGAATTAACACCCATTGCTTCCTAGAAGGCACATGGAGGCAAGTCAGAGGAGTCTGGGCTTCATAACGGCTGATTCTGCTCCACTTCTTCAAAGCATCCTACAGCCGTGCTCTCAAGAGGTCTCCCTGGGCATGTGCACTCAGGTCTGCAACAGCAAATGGCCCAAAGCAGGAATGAGTCAGTGCAAAATGACCTCAGGTTTAACAGCATTACTGTTACTGTTTATCATATGCCTGTAGCAGCCCAGTGATTTGCAAACATCTTTCATCCTCACAACCATTCTGAGGAAACTGGGGGCTCTGAGATACTGTGATGTGATTTTTCCAGATTCAAAAGCTTTTAAGGGATGGTGCCAGGATTTCAAAGCTGGCAATTGAACCAAAGCCTGTCTGATTCCAGAGCAGGTTGAGGTGGTGATCCAGAGCAACCTGCTGCCTCACTGGGCGGGAAGGGTGGAGTGTGCCTGCCTGGGGGAAAACTCTGAGGCTTCTTTCTTCTCTTGTATTTCCTAAAACTGCTGGATCAAAGGGGACCCCACTAACCTTTTCCAGAGCAAGAAGGACCATTTTGTTTCAATGCTCATATGAAGAGCTCCCCTTCCAGCTAGTACCTTCAGATCCTAAGCCCATGTTGTTTGGTCATCACCAGGCCAGTTGTCAGCTCCTGGAAAAACAAAGCTTGAGTCAGACACCTGATGTGCTACTCAAGGATCTTCCCTGCAACACTGTTGATAATAAGAGATTGTAAACGTGAATGCCTATCAACAGCAGAGTGGTCAAATTATAGTACGTCAATGATGGAGTGCTCGGTGGTTGTGAAATGACAGGTCTAAATATGCTGCTGTTAAAGAGAGAAAAGGCAATTTACATACATGTGTGTTCCACAGGCAAAGACAATTCATTAAAAGACATTTATTCATTCAACAAATATTTGTTAACCATTTTAAAGTATCAAGAAACTTAGTAACCTGTGAGGGGTGGGTCTGGGGGCGGAAAATGCTAACTTGTACTTTCTGGTAAGCGTCTGTACATTAAAAAAAAAACAAAAAAACACTCCACAGGCATTACTTTGTATAAAGTCAAAATAAGTTTGGGAAAACAAGAACTATCTAGCAGGTACTTGTCTAGAAAGGGACAGAGCTATACAGAACTCATCAGTAGCTTACATTTCCCCCCTGCAGTTCTACAAACGAGGACGGCAGTAGGCGCAACCTATTTTTAGCGCAAGTAGGAATTTACTCTAAACCCGGAAGAAAAAAAAACCCCTAGGGCTGATGATAAACTGAATACCGCTTAACGTCGGCGGCCCAGGTCTTCCTACCACGTAATCTGCAGAAGTTTTATCTGTAGCTGGGGTGCAACTGAAGCTGAGGGCGCTGCTGCTACCGATCTCGAGGGTGCATCTTACACAGGGGGCCATTCATCTCGCAGGCTCAAATTGGAAAGAGACCCGGAATCCGGAACCTCTCGGCCCGCTTTACCAACGGGGCATCTCAGGCTCCAAGAGGTCGCGGGGCTGGGCTGTGATTCTGCCCCAGCGCCGCCGTCAAGGGCCACACTGCTCACACGGTCCGGTAAAACTCCCGCAGCCTTCAGCCGCCCTCGGCGTCCAGTCCACGGGCCCGGGACACGGTGGGGGGGCCGGAGCCAGCACCGCGGAGGCGGTGTCCAGGAAGATGGGGGCGGAGTGTCCCCAGTCCCGAGAAGCCGGGAGCTCGGCGTAAGCCCCGCCCCGCCCGGTCGCTGCGTGCCAGTCGGTCCCTCTCCGCAGCGCTTGCGGGTCTTGAAGATGAAGCAGCAGCAGCGAGTCCACCCCGGGCCACCGCCGGCCTCGCCCGGCACTCCGGGACTCCTGCAGCTAGGGCCTGGCCGCAGCTGCGCTCTCGGAGTCCCCCGCGCAGCAGGCCGCGGACGGCAGGCGGGAGGGCGGCGGCGGCGGCCGCCAAGGAACGCCGGGCAAGACTAGCCCGCGCCCGCGGGACCCCGACGCGGCGCAGGCGCCGAGCGCGAGCGCGGAGAGGGCGCGGCCGGCCGCCCCTGCGGCTGCGCGGAGGCGGGGCCAGGCGCTGCGCCTGCGCCGTGGCGGGGCGGGGCGGGAAGGAGTGAGGCGGCGGCGGCGGCGGCTGCTGGCGCGGAGGAGGAGGGGGGAGCGGAGGGAGGTGTTTCTGTCAGTTCCGGCTGTTTGTTCGGGAAGTGGATCCGCCGCTGCCGGAGCAGCCCGGAGGGAGCCGCGGATCCCGAGGCCAGCGCCGACCCCGCCTGCCCGCCCGCCCGCGCGCGCGCGCGCGCCTCCCCCTCCCGCCATGGCCCGGGACTACGACCACCTCTTCAAGCTGCTCATCATCGGCGACAGCGGTGAGGGCCGCGGCCGCCGGAGGCGGCGTGGGCCCTGCCGGGCGCGGCCCGCAGTGGCC